>PVJH01046037.1:0-11964 GCA_004026705.1 Nesogale talazaci | reverse complement strand
AACTTGAAGACCGCCCCTGTGGATATTAGTCTCTAGTATCTCGATGCTCGGGCACTCCGTTAGAGGTCTGAAAGGAATATCTCTCAGGGAACTTCATTCTATATCACAGATTCTTTGAGAAAATCCTAAACATGATCGATGGCTTAAAGAACCCTGGGCTGAGGTAGAGGGTTATAGCGGAGCTGCTAAGCACAAGGCCAGCAGTTTGCAAATGCTCAGCAGGAAGGAGATGCAGCTTTCTGCCCTGCCGAGGGTTTTCATAGCCTCGGAAATGCAAGGGGCGTTTCTGTTCTCTCCTGTAGGTTGCTGTGAGTCCCAACCAACTGGAGTGTAGTGAGGTATTTTAATAGATGGCTTCCCCTAATTTAACAAAAACCTAATAGTAGAGAAATAAGCCATTGCAGTGTCTATGTATGCTACTATGTATGCCCCCCCTTCACTCCCCCACAGTTCCTCTTCCACCACCACCACGACAACCAGTTAGAATGCAGCGGGAGGGAAGATTTGGTATGACTTGTCCCCTGGACCTCTAGCTTGGGGCAATACAATTCAGGCACCTAGTTTGGTGATGAATTTAAGATCTCCATCCCCAGTGCCAGACCCCATTCACAATGGGCAACTAAGGGTTTGGTGAATGTTTGTTTGGAAGATGGTAGTTCTTAAGTCAATATTATAAATGCTTCAGAAATGCACTCCTAGTCACATGTGCATCCTACATTGTTGCTTATTCTTTTTTATTCATCCTTGCCTTGGCAATTATCAGTAACAGAGACCAGTGTGTATTTCATTCTTGTGTACATAAACAAGGGTCCTTAATATGATAGAATTTCATCTTCGGTCAGAGGAAGGTACTAGGAAAATGTGTAACTGAAGTATAAAGATATTAAGTATGTGAATTATAAAATAAACTCACTTAAGTATGAAAGATTATGTAATATGGGTGAGTCATCGCTGCTTCGTTATTCATTACCTGGCTTCACAAATAGCAGGAAGGAGGAAGTGCAGAAACACTCACTGGTAAGGCTGTTTGTTGGGCATTGTTCCTAAAGCAAATAAGAAACGTTATAGAATGCTTCGAACAGTCTTCTTATTCATCATTACCCGAGTTATCTAGTTCTGATACATCTCTCTGGGTGTGTGTGTGTGTGTGTGTGTGTGTATACACACATTTATGTGTGTGTCCATATACATGTTTGTATAAACCAGTCCACTAATATCAAATTGATTCCAGTTTATAGCAACTCTGTTGAGAGGTTTCCTAGACAGTAAATCTTTTTTTTTTTTTTGAGGGGGGGCATCCCTGCCCTCTGGTGGTGGGAGTAGGAGGCCCAGCCTTGCTGCTGGATTTGAACCTCCAACCCAGTGGGCCGCAGTCCCACGCACAACCGCTACGCCACCAGGACTCAGCCCGGCAGTAAATCTTTATGGGAGCACACAGCTTCATTTTCCTTCCTCAGGGTGGTTGGCAAGTTTGAACCACTGATCTTCCAGCTCTCACCCAATGCCCTACACATCAATGTAAGAAAATAGATTTAATATAGTGTACATATATCTAATATATATATCAGAAATACCACAAAGTGGATGACTATAATAAATGGAGTTGTATTTTTCCACAGTTAAAAAACCAACAAACAAAACCTTACTTCCATCAAGTCATTACTGACTCATTGCCAGCCCCCTGTGGGTTTACAGGAGTAGAAAGCCTCACTGGTAACACTGGTACCATCAGTCTTTCTCCTTTGGAGCTGCTAGGGATTTTGAACTGCCAACCATGCCGGTCGAAGCCCAGCTCCGAACCACTACACTACCAGAGCTCCGTATTTAGGAGTCGCACAATCGAAGCTCAGAGCACAAGCTCCAGAGGAAGGCGCTTTATGCTAGCCCTGGGGGATAGTACTGGACTCTTCAGCTTCCGCTTCCTGCTTCCTTGGCAATCTCCCGGTGTTGTTTTAACCTCTATTTTATTCCATCTCTCCTCCCTCTGCTGCCTTGTTTAATCTCCAGGCTTTTAAGAGATTTGACTTGAGTCACCTTATACTAATCCTGCCTCATTACCAGAACAGAACTCATTCCCCAGAGAGATTCTAGTCAGAGGTAGTAGAGGTAGAGATTTAAAGCACATATTTCTGAGGGACTTAATTCAAGTCATAACCATAATGTGGCATAATTTTCATTGCAAAGCATTATATTTTTTAAAGATCAAAGCAGATAGGCTGGGTTAGTGTCATTTTGTGAATATTTAGGAGATAAACTGAGTTTTTTAAATGAAGGTGGGTCACAAAGCATCCTATAAGCAGGAAATTCTCTACAGTGGGACTAGTTGCTGGTGTGGATTAGACAGCTGTTCTGAGTACAACAGTGATTCCCAATTCTTACGGAGACTGGGATTTTCACAATCAGTAGATAATTAGAAGTGGCACAAATTGGGAGAAAGCAGTTGTGTGTGTATTTATTAATCTTTTTAACCTTCAGCATTGCATGTAGATCCACTGGCAGATAGTATTTCTAGGTTTCGCCTTGAATGAGAATTCACTTGGGCGGCTCCTTCAGTTCAGAAACCTCCTGACAGAAGTGGCCCCCTCCAAACCATTGTCAATCTCATTCTGTCCTTAAGGTTGCTCTGAGTAGAAAAAGATCCAGCCCGGGTTAACGTGGGCTCTGCCAGAGCTCAGAGGCATGAAGGGCTCGCCCCGGGAGAAGGGTTGCTACTGAGTTTCTGTAGGCAGTCTCCTAGCAACTGAAGTTATCAAGATTCAGCATGTGACGTCTGAAGATTTATTGGTTCATCGATCCAGGAAATATTTTGCGCTCCCTATCTCTGCGAGCCTCAAAGAAAGTCAGCTGTGAAGGACATAGAGGCAGGCCAGGGGAACTCTGTGTTGCCTTGAAGCTGCTGTGCACACGGGGAGGGGACAGAGCTGGCTGTGACGAGGGGACTTCTAAGACAAGGGAGAGAGGGTCTGGGTTTCCATTTTCACAGCCTTTGATGGTTGGGGCGGATTGCAAACCCTGAGAAATGCTGCTTTCAGACAGGGTAGAAAGTTAAATGGAAAAGTGCAAGGAAGACCTAGGGTTGTAACCGTGTGTGTTTTGGAGAAGAAAGGTCTTGTCAGCCGGAGGTTCTTGGGAAGATAGGAGCAGAGCATTCTTTTTGGGTTGTGTTTTGTTTTGTGGTTTGGGTGAAAGTGTACAGAACCAACGTAGTTTTCCATTCAGCAGTGGGTGCACCCTTGGTTTCAGAGCATGAGTTGCAGTTCCATCAATGGAGCAGCACTCTTTCCAGCCCTCCAGGTTTCTCATATCCACTTGTCTGTCTGTCTTGTTTCTTCCTGCCTTCAGAACTTTGTTTTGGGATCAATGCCACCCTTCGGGTCTTGTGTGGTTGAGTGTACCAGGGAGTGTATTTTTCCCTGGGGACACGGTTCACTCTGTTGGCCCGGGTTCTTTTTGCCGGCACGGGGTCCCAAGCCGGTAGGTTCAGTTCCAGATTGAAGTATGTCTAAGGGTCTCAGTCCCTGTCAGATCAAAGTCTGGTCTTCTACATGGTTTTGAATTCTGTTCTCTTTTTCCTTTCATTCTGTCCGAGACCATCTGTGGTCCAGATCTGAATAGTTGGTCGTGGCAGCCAGGAACCACGGCACTCTTCCAGACTTAGGGATAAGCAGAGACAATGGTTCGTGTGGTCCTTTTCTCCATTCGTTTCATTGTTTGCTTTAGTCTTTTGGAAGGGATCAATTGTACCTTAGATGCCTATTTCCTACTATTTAGGAAAGAACCCTAGTTGCTTCTCAGCACAGTACAACAGTGTTTTTGTGGACTGTGCTATATCAATGGACTCAGCTATTCCTTGAGATTGTGGCCCTAAACCACCAAGCCCTGGAACGAATTTTCTTGAGGGGTTCGAATATGGCTAGGAAGTTTACCGAACTTTGCCCTCTCTCTCAGAAGCCAGAGTATTTTTACTCTCCAGCCTTTATTAGCACTAGCTGCCTCTGCCTCCTATGTCAAGAATTCCTGCCATAGCAGTTCCCTAAAGTGTCACGCGTACAAATGAAATTCCTTACACTTTGTCTTTATGACATAGATTTCTTGGCGACTCTTTGTCTGTAGCATCACATAGGATTGACGAAGTAGACTTAGTGACAATTACTGAGTCCTGAAAAAAATAAACTTGAAAGAGTAGTTCAGATAGGGTGTAAGAGAATATCCTATTTCCCCTTATTTTCTTTTTGGAATACTTTGAAACTTTATAGTTCTTTGAAAGTTGTGAAATGCCATTACAAAGGTATATGAGGAGGCTTCAAAAAATTGGTGGGGGTTGAGCCCTCGTGGCGTAGTGGTTGTGTGTGGGACTGCGGCCCACAGGGTTGGCAGTTCAAATCCAGCAGCAGCTCTCCAGGTGCAGGGCTGGGTTTCCTACTCCCACCAGAGGGCAGTGATGCCCCCCAAAAAATTGGCAGAAAATTCTGTTATCATTTAATGCTGTTTTAATGCTTTTTGGAAGCCTCCTCCTATAGGTAATATTTGGTTATTGATAGATATTTGGTTATTGGTAAGGAAACATAGCAATGCCACACATTGACTTTATTGATCCACTCTGTGCATAGATAGGAGACAGAGCAGTGTTAGGATTCATTCCACAGATCCACTCTGAGCATAAGCTATGGGTCAGCGCCTGTGCTAGACCCTGCGAGGTAGTGAACCTTAATGCCTGCTCTCAAGGAACTCAATGGGAGAGAAATAATAAACAAACCAATCTCCAGACCATCCAAGCTCCACATGCTAAAGGACTTTATTCAGTGGAAGGCAGGAGGCTCCTGGAGCAGAGAGAAGTACCTAAGGCTTCCAGGAGCTGATGGTGCTTGATGAGGCTCATGGGGTAGGAGGAAGGGAACAGCAAGCAGTTCTAGGGAGAGGAGCCAGAAGAGAAAGGCTGGCTCGTTCCTGGGAAGGACCTTGGATGCTTTGTAGTAACACATCTGTGAGAAGACCAGCTGCCTTAGACTGAGAAACCACAATCAGATTGTGTACGCATGAGGATTTGGTGTTCTAGACAGGCATAAATTTATATTGGGCTTGTCCTACACAATAGGAACCTCTACATGTATGATGCAAACTTCCTAAGAACCCAGTGTCTGTCTCATGATAGCTTTGCTCTGACCTAAGGGCTCTGGGAGAATTGCTTAAGTCTTTTAGGACTTCATCCCTACATTCTTCTTGCCAGTAACTACAGGGTTTTTGCAGTGTTAAGGCTTTGACAGCTACCCCCTCAAGGTATGTTGTAATACATACTCTCTGCTTGGAAATTTACATTATTGTTTCTTTCAGAGTGAGTGTGTGTGTGTGTGTGTGTGTGTGTGTAGTGAGAGATCTATGTGTAAAACATTCTATGTGTATAGCATGCAGCAATTTTGCAGACATACTGACATACATGACTGAAAACGTAGAAGATATGGGTATGCAAACATGTCTCTATGAGGGAAAACACAGAAATATCATGACAACATATGACTGTCAGTGTCACTGCAGCGTTATGTTGTTGTTGTTTTAAGTGCCGTTGAATCAATTCTGACTCATAGACCATAAGGACAACAGAACAAACCCCTGCCAGGTCCTAAAATACATCCTCTCTCTGTCTATACTCAAAGACCCTGCTTTCCCCTCTCTACCCTTCCCCGGAGAATTCAATGCTCTCTGATTTACACCGTGTCAAAATGGCAGCTTTGACGTCCTCAAAGGACTTGAATCATGTTCCTTTGCAATGTACTTTGAATTTGGGGGACAAAATGAAGTCTGAGGGGCACGGTCAGTACTGGAGAGTGGATGAGGGGTAAGGCTTTGCAGCAATTCTCGTAGGACAGCGCTGGCTACCTGAGGAGAATATGCAGGTGCGTGGTTGGGATGGGAAAAATTCTTTAGGTTAGATTTCCTGTCTCCTCTTACCAATGCAGTTTTCCCTGAAGACTAGCTTTTTTATTAAAAAAGAAAAAAAAGACTAGCTCTTAATAAACCTCATGATAGTCCTAGGCCTTTTGAGGAGAAAAAAATCGATCACATTTATCTCCATGGATCCCAGAAATCAGAGCCAAGCCGAACTCTGCCTTTAATTTACCTGGCTGAACAGAGCTCTTTGGAAGCCATCGTTTTGACTGGACTTTTTGTTTGAAGGCGACATTCAGTAGATTAAGACAAGTGTCTTCCCATGGAACGTGGCTGCAGGCATCCACTGATTACAGAGGCACATATAACTTATGTTTTATTTGGGCTAAATCGGAATGACCCGAGTTATTTCGTCCTCTGTGAGGTCAGGGCACCTGCTGCGGATCAGGCAGCAGGGAGCCCGGTGGCATCTGCTTGCACATTGGGACACTAACCTCTCAGTCAGCGGTAATAAACTACCAAGGTTCTGGGGCCTTCTATTCCTGGAAAGAGTAACACTCTTGGAAACCCACAGATTTAGTTCTACTGGCCCTACAGGGTCTCTCTGAGTTGAAGTGGATCAGGAGGTAGTGAGTCTGTATCAGGTAGCAGTAGCTTAAGGCACTGTTGTTTTATCAGCCCTTGATTTAACTTCATAGCCTGGCTCTGGCATGCAGGTGGGGCCCCTTTGAAGCTTGTGAGGGGCATGAAGTGATTCTACTTGGCTGCCTACTAGCAGACTCCTGCTCTGGGGGAAGGGGGGGTATTCCAGAAAGTGAGCCTGCAGCCAGCATGGTGCCTGGCATTCCTCTGCCCTATCGCATGTGACTGCTTTGAAGTGTGCTGATATTTGAGGTTTTTTGTTTTTGTTTGGTTTAATAACAAAAAATAATAGCCAACCAAGGTGTTTGACAGACCTCCTAGTCCCATCCTTGACCTTTGCTTATCTTGTTGAAACCCTTTCCCTGGAGGGGGAGACCTGGGTTGGGGTGAGAAAAGAGGTCGGAGTGAGAACCGTCTGAAAGGCACCCCAACTTGAGAGGTGTCAGGACTTCACTCTGCCACCAGCCAGTGCCTGCATGTGCCCGGAGGGGCCTTCCATTCGCAAATGCTGCATCTTTGCCTCTGATTCCTCCTGGAAACCCACTGGTTTCCTTTGTGGCACGAGGTCATGGGTTTTAAAATTAAGTCACTCATTTGTTTTGTCTTTGGAAATGCTGAAGGAGGGTTTTCCTGTGTTTTGTCTATGTTCAGAATTTACAAGCCATTTTTGAATAGGTACACATTAAACCCTGGGGGGTGTGCCCAGTGGGTGGAGTTGGGGGGGTGGTGGGAGAGAGTGGGTGGAGAGTGGGAGTCCTTTTCTTCAGTCTAAACTACCCAGGGATTTGTCAGAGACCGCATCTGGGATCCCATAGCAAGAGAAATAAGCTGTACTTAAAAACAGAGCCCTCTATTGCACAATTTCTGGGGACATGACTGATCCCATGTTACTGTGTGTTCCAGCAAACATTATTACAGAAATAAAGTGAGAAACAAAAGCTCGCTGCAATGGGGAGAGGATTAGAGATAGAGGAAAATGGCGGGCAGTTAAAAAGGGGACATTCTATTTTGAAATGTTTCTAGATGCGTGAGGCTCAGGACAGGAGAAAGAAATACTTCTTGGGTAATGTCAGAATTGGTGATGGAGAGGAGGATGCAAATTTGAAAGGGATTGAATCTTGGCCTGAAAGCAAAGATATGATTTTAATTCAAATGATTAAATTTTATGGCCCTACTAGTTCATTTCTCATGCTTGAGGGAAGGTTTCAGACATCGTTTTCTTTTGAAAACTTTTTTCTCATCTGGTATAGATGTGAATGACTAGACTTCGAATGACGAAGTTACTGTCTACTTCACTAATACAAGACTCCCAAACGTGGCTCCCTGTTACCCAAACCAAACTCACCGCCCTCGGGTTGATGCCATCTCACTAAAACTGCCCTTCTGGCTTTCTGGGACCAGAATTCTTCACGGAAGCAGAAAGTCTAGCCGTTCTTCTGTGGAGCTGCTGCTGGTTTCCAACTGCTGACCTTCTGAGACAATTAATCCCCTTTTCTTCCTTCTTCCTTATAAGAGGTGCTCAAGAATTATGTATGGAATTAGCGAATGCTGAATTCTTTGAAAATAATTTCCCCAGTATTCATGATGTCAACTTGGCCATTGAAAAGGATGATGAAGACAATTCTTATTTAGCTCCTTGGTCTACCTTTTCTCCATGGTCCATAAGCAAGCCCAGGCATTCCTTTGTCTGGGCACAGGGGTCCATGTATGTGTGTACTTGTCCGCATGTAATCAGACAACTAATCAATATTTATGAGTTCTGATGGTGCACTGGTTAAACGCTCATACAAAAAGGTGGATGATTCAGTCACACTCAGCTCCTGAGGAGGAAAATTCTGGTGGTTTGCTCACTTATAAAACCCCATAGAAGAGTTAGCATTTTCCCCATGGGTCTCTCTCACTCTAATCCACTCAATGGACACCTACTGACAAAAGTATGATTTGTTGGATTTCACCATCTACTATGAAATGATGGTGAATCTCACTCTCTAAAGCGTAATGCATTGGTACTATTTAAAAAACAAACACCGGACCCTTTGATCCTTTATTGAGTAGAAAAGCAATGGAAAAATACACATTGTTCTCCACTAGGTGAGCATTGAGCAACTAACTATCTCTGAGTTAGTGCACCTAGTGACGTCACCTGGGAAAGTTCTCTCTGGTCACAGTGAATTCTTTGTTAAAGCAGTTTCACTCGAATCTCGTTTTTTGTGATGGCCAATTTAAGAGAGCAGTGTGGGACTGAAATTTTGTTTCCAATTCAGAAAATGTCCCAGAAACTATTGTGATGTTGAGTACAGCTTACAAGGACAGTGCTCTGAGAAAAATTCAAGTGGATGAGTGATTTTCTCACTTCAGAAAAACACAAGTGCATGAATTTTGTTGACATTTTCATATATTTGAGAAGTTGACAGATGTCGAGTACAAGGTTTGCCATCAATCGATACTTCACCTTTTCTGAAATGAGAAAACCACATTTCACATCAATAGAACACACATCATTTGTCTAGTTCATTTTTTGGGGGGACGTGGGCGGGGGGGGGGTGGAACTCCCCTGGTGGGAATAGGAAGCCCAGCCTTGTTCCTGGAGAGCTGCTGCTGGATTTGAACCGCCAACCCTGTGGGCCGCAGTCCCACACACAACCACTGCACCACCAGGGCTCAGCCCTCCTCTAGTTCTTTAATGCTTCCTCCCCCACTATCCTGACTATCCCCCACTATCCTTCCTTAGAAATAATCGTACTAGACCAGAATATGTCCATTGGTGTAAAAATAAGTGCTCTCGACACATGGCTTCCAGGACAGATGGACCCCTTAGAAACAGTAATGGGAATAGTGATGCCATCAGGGTACAGGGAGGGTCGGGAAGGGAGGGGAGAAAGGTGAACTGATAGCTATGATTCATCCCTCAGGGCGTGTGAATAATAGAAATGTGGGTCAAGGGATATAGAAGATGGTATAAGATAAGGAAAGAATATATGATATGATTTATTAAGGGTTCACAAGGATGGGAGGGGAGGGAGGGATTGTAGCGGTCATGTATTTGTTATTCAAATTTCATGTTTGGGATGTAGGGGTGGAGTCTAGCCTGTTAATCTAGAGATAGCCATTGAGTAGCCCATGAGGTCTCAGGGTGGGCATGGCTTTCTCCTGAGACTTCTGGGAAATTTTGCAATATTTCCCTAGAGGAGAAGAGAGGCCATCTCCCGAGTTGTGGGGAGTTAGTCTCAGAGACAACAAACTACAGACAAGACAAGACGGCAGCGTCCAAGAAGCTGAAGGAGCTGGAGGAAAAGCCACAAGGCTTTTACCCTGATGGAACCAGACCTCTGAATCTGGAAAGGCCATGTGGAGACCCCTGCCAGCGATGAGTTGCTTCTACCACCACTGGATGCTGTTGATGGACCCTGAGCCCTGGATGTGAGGAGCCATGGGGAGACCCCCACCAACGCCGGAACTCTGCACCCACTAGCCTGTGACTTCATGAGGTGGAAGGAGACTTTATAGACTGATATTGGGCATATGGCCTAATATCGGACTTAGGACTTTGAATTGGACTGGCTTGGGATGCTTTCTCAATGTTCCATTCCTTTTGTATATAAACCTTACACTTATATCCATGTGTGTTTATGAATTTGTTTCTCTAGTCTACCCAGACTGACACAGGGAGGGAGGGGGGAAAAAGAGGAGCTGATATTAGAGGACTCAAGTATAAAGACAATGTTTTGAAAATTATATTGGCAACATATGTACAAATTCATGTGCTTGATAAAGTTGATTTGTGGACTGTTATAATATTTGTAAGAACCCCAATGAAATGATTTTAAAACAAACAAGCAAACAAAAATCCTGAGGCTCCAGGGATACTGCTTTTATAAAAAAAATTCAACATGACTAGAGAGAGCCTTCCCAGGCAATGCCACTAACCCAGATCAAGTTCCTTGATGCTTGCCTAGTGGGAAAAATGCATTCTATGAAAGCTCTGCCCTGCCGAGCTTTTTTCCTTTTTTTTTTTTTTTTGTTGGGGGGTTACTCCATCGTATAATCTATATTGAAGGCTGTTGTCTTTGATTTTCTAAGTGTTTGAAGTTTTTGTTGCTCTCAGCAAGCAAGGTTGTATCAGCTGCCTATTGCAGGTTGTTGGTGAGACGTCCTCTGATGGGGACGCCACCTTCTTCTTGAGAGAGAGGCCAGTTTCTCGGGTTGTTTGCTCAGCTCACGGATGGGATAAGCGTGGCGAAGGGATTCCACCTCCATATACAACTTCCCTGATTTTAAAGCATGCGGTAGCCTCTTGTTGTGTTTGAACCACTGCCTCCCAGTCTGTGTACAGGTTCCACATGGCACATTGCTGTGTGGTGGAATTCTTGCTCTTCTCAGTGTTATCCGTCATTCGTTGGGGCCACAGAGTGGAATGCCTTTGCACAGCCAGCAAAGCACAGTAGATTCTCTTCATTGTCTTCCTTTGCCTGGGTACACTCAAACTCAGGTATGAATGACCTCATGCTTGGCACCTATGCCTTTCCATGCTCTTCCACTGTAGTTATCAAGGGCTTGATTCAAGACAGGAGAACCCATTCATACTTCAGGGGCAGCCTGATCATAGCAGACTGACAAAGTTGGAATGAGCCTCTTTGCATTTGACCGTTTGCCAACTGTAGGCAGGATGCTGCCAGTGCGGCTGGTGGGAAGGCTTTCCCCCTGTGGTGTTTGGTGCGCAAACCATTTCTGGGTCCCCTCTCTTTGAAGCCTCTTTTCAGAAGGAAATTCTCAGAGGCACCAGGGATTACAACTGAATTCCAACTCTTAGTGTCCAGGCCCTGGGAGCAGATGTTTCCTCCTAACTGCTTTCATCTCCTAAACTCCATCCTCTTCCTTCCTGGACTGAGTTAGTCACTGCTAGCCTCTTAGGTGTAGTGGTCAAGCCGTGGGTTGCAAACTACCAGCCTCTCGGGGGGGAGAAAGATGGGGGTTTCTACTCCTTTAGACAAGTACAGCCTTGAAATTTCACAGGAGCAGTTCTAATCTGTCACATGAGGTCACCATGCGCTGATGGCTGTGAGTTTGGTGATGGTTTTTTTTTTTGAGAAGCTTCCTAAGTGAGGGGGCTCTGGTGACTAACCACAAGGTCAGTGGTTCAAACCCACTAGCTGCTTCATGAGAGAAAGAGGAAGCTTTCTCTGTTCACAGAGATTCACCATGGTGGAAACTCAATGGGACAGTCTTCCCCTGTCCAAAAGGTTTCTAAGAGGAGGGGTTTTCTCCATGTTAGTGAGCTGGTTTTTAGAAGCCTCTTCGCTACTTTCTAACACTTGTCTTCAGTACTTGGCTTTAGACAAAGAGCCTCTCCTGGCTTGGCCTCGCCCACATTCCATCAGCCTCCAGAAGGAGGAAGGTGTCCATCCACTCAGCTCTCTGCCTCTGGACTAGGCAGGCTTG
>PVJH01046036.1:0-12078 GCA_004026705.1 Nesogale talazaci | reverse complement strand
TACTGTTAGTTTTTGTTAGCTCACTCTTTAGTTCTTAGATTTCCCTTTGGTGCGTGGCCTTTATCTCCTGTATCAATTCTTCTTTCTTCTTTAATACGTTACTTAAGAGCTGCATACGTGTTAGTAACATCTTGAAGATTTCTTTCTATGGTTGATCGATCTCCGCATTTTCTATGACTGCTGTTAGGTTCAGCTGGTCTTCTTGCATCGGATCCAGTTTCTCTTTTCTTGATACTGTGAAAGCGGCTAGCTGTTTTTTGTTTGATTTATTCGTATTAGGTGGCATTTTCCTTGGTGTTTTGTGGCCCTGGGGTCTCTCTTTAGGGGGCTGGTCTTATAGCTTTCTTCAGGGACTGTTTGCAGCTAGGCCTTGCAGATCTGATGGAGTGTGTTGGCTGAGCAGGGGAGTGGCCTTAGTGGGTGGGGTGGGAGTTGGGTGATCTGTTCCTGGCTAGGGGCGCTTGCCACAGATAGGTGGGAAAAAATCCTCTAGTACTCTGGGGTGGGGAGGGGCCGGCTGGCTGTTTACCCAGGAGACAATGTAAAGCGGGCCTCTCTGTTGCGGGTCTTGGGGCAGGCGCCCTGAAGCGGCAGTGTCTGTGAGGAATGCCAGCGACTGTGGGGAGTGCAGGCGTTCCTTTTGCTCCTGTTAGAAAGTGTGGCCCTGGTGGGCGGGCTTGGGTTTAAGGGATGGCTTGATCTTATCCTCGGCAGTGGCGGCGCCCTTAAGGTGCGCTTGGGCGTGGGCCTCCGGGGTAGGGGAGCGGCTGGCCCTCTGTTGTGCTGGGGACACAGGAGTCCCTCAGGGTGGGGAGCGAGAGGTGTGGGTCTGCGTGGAGTGTCCCCTGGGCACCTTGGGGTGGGGAGGACTGGTCAGCGATTGCGCGTGCGGGCGCTGATTAACTGCGGGTCCCTGATCTCAGGGTCGCAGAGTGGCGCCCTGGATCCCACCGGCACAAAGAACCCGCAGCTTCTGTGCCAGCATCTGTGCTGGTGTCTGTGGGGAGCGCTGATGTGCGGGTCGCTCCTGCTCCTGGTTCAGAGGAGGCTCTGAGCTTTCCTGGAGTCACAAAACCCAATTTGAGAGCCCCACCCTTCCTCGTGTCACCCCCACTCACCCATCTCCAGGAGCTCCGGGCTTGGGCTTCCTATCTGGCCGCCATCTTCCCGCAGTCCTGAGTTATGCATATTTTAGGCTTGTGTTTTTATTCTCATAAATTTCACTTTTATTCCCATCTGAGTTTAACAACATGTTATTTTCCCTTGCTACACTTTTTAGTTATAAAGTGTCCTTTATTAGTATTCATATGTTTACTTTTAATATTTTATAATACCTAGAAAGTGTCTTCATTGAAATGTCTAATATATTTTAAATGATTTAACATCTTATCCAGCTATCTCTTCTATGCTACTTTTCCTATGGCGGTGCTCTTTATCTATTTTTTTGAGGGATTCTTCTACTTTCTGTTCTACTCAATTTCGTCTAACCTGACTACCTGACATGCAACATTTATGATTTACATTCAACAAATACAAGACAGTAGCATGGCTTTTTTCCTTTCCTTTTTCTTCTTCAGATCATAAAACTGAATTCTTTGGTTTATTCCCTTTCACTGTCTAATTTTCACTCTTGCTAATTTTCTGAACTTCTTTTATTTTATATTGTATGCTCTTACCTCCTAACCATGTGTTGGCTGTCCAAAATATACTACTGTTCATGTATAAATATTGCTGACATTACAACTCCTGTTTGCTATGTGTTTGCTTTATTTTCCCCAATGGCTTAGATTGCCTCTGTTCTCAAGGGTCAGAAAAATCTTAAACCAAGGTTAATCCTCCAAGTGAGAAGGAAATACATTTAAATGATCAAATCAGTATATTTTTTGACAAAAATATATACATATGTTCTTACACTATAAGTTTAAATTGAATACATTTAGAAGTGTAGCAGTTATAGTAGTAGCAGCTATCAAAAATCTTTTCAAATTTCTTACTGTTTGGAAGAGCACACACTTTACTTAGGAATATGAATTTGCTATCTCCTTAGTTTACATCAAACATAGTCTTCTAAAACTTCTTTCTTTCTAGTGACAAATTTAGTTCTGAATATTTGGAAAATTTCTGATCAGTCAGATGTGAGAGTCTGTTGTAATTTTCTGAAAAGATATTTGACACTGCTTCTCTTAAAATACACAAGGAAGTGACAACCCTTATTATTCCAAAGAATACTTTTTGTCATACATAATTTCAGGAATGATGGCCATCTTGTTAGCCTGAAGACACTTCATCAAAAAATATGTGATGTTCTTTTTTCATCTAGTTGAGTGTTTGATTTGTCCAACCCAAGAGCAATCCTTTTCCTTGACCTCCTTTTTGTTAACATAGTTTTTAAAATATTCTTGCATTAAGTTTGTTTTTCTGTTTAATTAAATCCCCCAACTCACTGATCAAGTGACTGTAATTCCACGGAAGGAAAACCATTTTCTTTTGCAAAAGAAATACTAAGTTGAGAAACTTTATATTAGTAGGTCAAAAAGTAGATGGTCACTTGCATTTGGTAGGGTTTTAACCAATTGCTATCTGTGTATCTTTGAGGACATTTAACTTGAAGGTCATAAAGTATAATGATATGAAACTCAAAAGTGAGTCTTAGTGGCAGTCTCTATATATTTAATATTATTATTATGCATCAGCATTTTTATTCAGGTCTTGTTTTTTAAAATTGTGAGAGTCAATTTTGATTTTTAGAGAATGTATATGAAATTTATCAGTAAAAATATATCAATACTAGTATTAGTCTTCCTTGTATCTTGAATTATATATGTAAATTTAACATGTTTTTACTTGACATAATATATTTCAAGATCAGAAGTAGCTAGGGTTCTCTTTCATACTTCCTTATGATCTACAATAAATGATTAAAAATTTAATTACATATTTTATTATGTGTATAAATACTCTCTGTCGTTCTATCAATTCTGATGTGTAAAATATGACTCTTAAAATGTAAGAGTATAATGATATTCAAGTATAATGTAGGAGTATAATGTATACTCCTAAAATGTAAGAGTATAATGATACTTCCAATAATAATGGAAGTCATTAAGTTTAGGATGTTTTCATTTAATGCCTAACCCTATTTTAAACCTTATTAATACTTTCTTTTTATCCAGTGTATTTGAAATTATAAAGTAATTTTATGTATTCTTAAAATTTGTAATCAGACTAATATATTGTACCAGAAGCTAAAGAAATTTTTTAAGCCTGAAACTTCCTTGGTTAACAGAAATCACACATAAATTTTAATAAAATATTGACTAAAGATCAACTATCAATATTGTTAAAACATGTTACAATTACTTTTCATATGCTAGCTCAATATAGCAAATGTAAGAAAAGTGCTTCTTTGTATATTTGATCAATGACAGTGTGAGAGTTTAGGTAAACTGGTGTCAATTTGAGCATTAAGAGTATAGGGGTGGAGTCTAGCTTGCTAATCTGGAAATAGAAAATTAAACCTCTGTGTGGGCATGACATTCTCCTGAGAATTATGGGAAATCCAGCCATATTTTCCCCTAGGAGGTGAGAGACTCATTACTCAGTCCCTTGGAGATGCTCTACTGACAAGACACAAAGTGGGCTTCCTGTGAGACATCTCGGAGAAAACACCACACGGGCTTACCCTGATGGAACCAGACCTCTGAAGCCAGACAAGCCACATAGAGACTCCTGCCAGGGCTGAGATGCTTGAGAAGCCACAGAGAGTCCCTGCCAGCCCTGAGAAGCTTCTACCACCACTGGATACACCAGACTCTACACCCACTGGCCTGTGATTGTTCTGGTGTGATTGCATGTGCTTCATGAGTCTGAAGAGGACTTAAAAGAACTCTTGTATATAAACCTCTCCCTTATTTGTGTGTGTGTGTGTGTGTGTGTGTGTATCTGGATTTGTTTCACGAATCTACCCAGACTAACACAGATAGTATTTCTAAGAATCAAAGTAATGAATAAGAGAATATATTAAATGAAAGGACTATGCTTGCTGTACGTACACACACACACACACACACACACACACCCCTTTCTTATCAGTTACCATTGATAAGATTTTGACCCACAGTAACCCCGTGTGATAGAGGAGAATTTCCCTATTGGTTGTTATGGAATATAATTATTAAGAAGCAGAAAGGAGATGGGAGAGTCAAGATGGCACCAAGGTAAGCAGCCCATACAAGGAGCTTCGGTGAGTTTGGGGTCTGAGAGGTCAAATGAAAGTGTTCTGGTGAGTGGAAAGGTCCCTACAAGTGGGCCTCCCTGTCCAGGAGGGTACCCTGCCCCACAACTGCTTTTTCTCGAGCCCCCGGGATCTAAGTCTATATGTCAGAGATTTCCCGCCTGCTGGGAGACCTTTGTGTCCCTCCCCATCAGACTGTGACTCCCCTCATCCACTGCCTGGCCTAAGTGCTGCCCCAGGAGCAGGATGGCTAGGTGCAGAGCATCCCAATGCTATTTCGGATCACTAAATAGCAAAGACGCACTCAGGATTCCCACGTAGGGGAGCTGCATGGTCCCCCCATGTAGAGGCTAGCAGTGACTCCACTCAGCTCCCTCTCTCCGACCACCCAGGGTCCCAGGGCCCAAACCACAGAAGCTTTGATTGCTTGGGCAGCTGCGCCCAGCACCGGTGCTGGGGTCATCTCCCGCACCCAAGCAGCTGCACTTGCTGGGTTGCTGCCCTGGGGGAGTGTGGGAGGACATAGGACCCTGTACACGATCACGCCTGTTTCTCTGAGTGGGATATCTGACCTGACCGTGCCAGAGCGTGTAGCCGTGCGCTGCCTTTGTGTGGTGGCCAACAGGCTGCGTGAGAGATGCAACCCAGTTCGAACGTGTGGCCGCGCCACTTTTGTGTGGCAGGTGATCAGCCACTTGGGAAACTGGGCTAGATGCCGGCTGTCACCTCCACGTTTTACTAGAGGCGATCCGGGCAGCACATGTTATGGCCTGTTTCTCCTCGTAGGAGAGCGAAGGGGACCGGACTATGCCTGGTGGCGTTCAGTTGCATAGTCTAGCGGGCCGGGAGACTCCGTCAGAGGCCGGCTCTCACTGCTGCTTTCCTAGAGACAAGAGCAGCACAGGAAGAGTTTGGGGCCTGCACACGATCTAGCCTGTCTCTGTTGCTAGATCGTGTAGCCAAGCACCCCCATTGTGTCCCGGTGATGGGCTGCACAGACTAGCACGGCGGGGAGACTTGGTGGCTGGAAAGAGACGATTGGGGCCTGAAGCTGTGTGCTGCTCTTGTGTGGCAGCAATCAGCCACAGGTCAGTCTGGTGCAGATTGGACAGATTTTTAGGGGCAGGGAGACTTGGCCAGAGCTGCCCACCGTGCTGCCATTTTGCCTAGTGATGATTTGTGCCTGTGGTGAACTAGCCAGTTTTCACGGGAAAGACGACGTGGATGGGTCGTGTGACACGCGCTGCTTTGTCTGGTGGCAATCTGGCCACGGAGAGAGCTGGCCTGGTTTCTGAAAGGAAAGGGGCCCTTGCTAGGACCTGTGAGAGCCATGGGCCTCTTTGTCTAGCTGAGCAGGCAAGTCATTCATCACTGCTATAGCAGGGGGAGGCTGGGAGGTGATAGGGCCTGCAGCACAATATTTCCCCCTAGCTGGCACAAGCAGATATTGGGAACTGGACTTTTCAAGCACACTTATTGCAACCACGACACCTGGCCCTTGCAGGCCCACCACATGCCAGTCCAGCCTTAGTGTCATGAGTCTGTGAGGCCCACTGAGATAGGGGAAAGCAGCCACTGCCCATAGGGCCCTTAAAACTTGCCACCAGCAGTCATAGCGTCCACACACTGGTGCCACTCCTGCCGCAGAGGGGGATGTCTAAATGACACCTGGGGCTTAACAAGCCCTGAAGGGGGAACTTGCCAGAGGCTGTGAGAAGGCATAGTCACAGTCCCAACCACACTAGTCAAGTCCTTAAAGGCCAGCCTCAAGGTACCTCATCCAGAGTCTAGGACTGGGTGTTTGCATATCCACACAGCAAGTCGATCAGTGGAGAGTGCATACCAGACCCAGAAGGCATCCTCCCCTTGAACTTAGCCAGGGTCTGGAAATATAGGGGACCAGTGACTCAGTACTAGGAGCCCCTTAACCCAGGGAGGGTCAGACCATTCTAAGTTCAATCAACACCGACACCTACCCAGGAATCTCATATAGCACAACCACTAATCTGTCAGTTAAATTGAGTTACCCATAGCTGTCCCCAACGGCGTCCACCACCTCTTACTGCTGCTGATTTTTGAGATTCTTCAGCACCTACCTACACAGGAGCCCCACCTACTTCCATAGGAGGCCCAAGGAAGCCACTGTAAACACCATTGCTAATCACACTGTGAGAATAGGCAAGGCCATTTGGTCTCCTAGGAATATGGCACCTACCTCTTCAAAATCATCGTGTAAACACCACCATACCGCATCACTCCCAACAATAAATAAGAAAGACAAACCCCAGCGACAGAAAGGACAACACTCATAGAAAAATCTAATGTAGCGCTGTCACAAAAAAAATGCTGTTTGGAGTAGTACAGGAGATGAGGGAACTCACAGAGAGTAAAGATGCACTGATAGAGGGGATGAAGACCAAGATAGAGGGCATGAAGTCCATGCACCAAAAGGAAAAATACAGGAATTAAAAGAGGAAGTAACTGAAGCTACACACAAGATCACTGATCTCACAAATAGAATAGAGGAAGCTGAGAGCCATATCAGTGATCTTAAAGATGATTAAGCAAATCTCAGCAAACTGGAAAGGCAGTCAAACAAAATTATGAAACAGACAGAAGAAAACCAGAGACCAATGACCGATAATAAGAAAAGGAACAGTGTCTGAATTATTGGGCTACCTGAACATGGCACAGCGAAGAAGTAATAGCTAAATATTAATAAGGGAATTTCTGGAAGAAAACTTCCCAACCCTAATGATTGAGAATCACTCATACAGGAAGCAAGAAGGAAGCCAAGTGGACTAAACCCCAATAAGAACTCACCAGGGAATATAATAGTTAAATTAACCAACTGCGGGGAAAAAGAGAAAATCCTACGGACAGCAAGAAAAAGGAAAATGGTCACATAAAAGACTCCCATGTTAGATTATGTGCAGACCCATCAGCAGAAACGATAAAAAGGAGAAGCGAATAGACTAATCTCTTCCAGAAGCTGAAAGAAATCAATGCCTCCCCTACCCTGCAAAATCATCTATCAAAATAAAAGGAGAGTTAGAGGTATTCCAGGACAAGGAAAAACTTAAAGGATATGCTGTGAGACACCAAACCCCAAGGAAGATCCTAGCCCACTCATTATGGCCAGAAGACCAACATCCACCAAGCACAAGCAGGAGAACATCATACAGCCCAACTCCATCCAGAAGCCAATGACCTGTTACCAATCGCTTAGAAAATATGGCCACAGGAGGAAAAACATGGCAACAAAGAAGCCCCCAATAAAAACACAATAAAAAGATGATAGAAAATTACCCAAATCAAAAGGCACAAAATGACAGCAATGAATCCACAGGTTGGGAAATAATGCTAAATGTAAATGACCTCAATTCCTTCATAAAAATAAAACTCCTGTCAGACTGGCTCTGGAAACACAACCCATCAATCTTTTGCCTGCAGGAAACACATCTTAAGATCACAGTCAAGAATGAACTAAGAATAAAAGGCTGGTGGAGGATTTGCCAGGCAAATGGTGACTCACAAAGAGCAGCAGTCACTATCATAATCTCAGACAAAATTGATCTCAAGGGTCAAACTGTAAAAATAGATAAGGAGGGGCACTTCATAATGCTCAAAGTATCACTTCACCAGGAATCTATAAGCATAGTAAGCATATATGGGTCAAATAAGAAACCTACAAGATTCATCAAACAGACCATCCAGAGCATGAAAAAAGATATCACAGACTCAACAATTACAGGAACAGATTTTAATACACCACTTTCAGAGAAAGATAGATCATTGGGAAGGAAGCTCAGCAAAGAGACTATAGAACTAAGCTATACAATTAGGCAACATATTTATGATACACATATTTAGAGCTTTCCATCCAAATGCAAAAAATACATTCTTTTCAACTCCACATAGCACATTTTCAAAAATGGACCACATGCTGGGCCACAAGTCAAACCTAAGTAAATTCAAACATACAGAGATTGTACAAACATCTTACTCTGATCGTGAAGCCATAAAGGTACAAATCAATGAAAGGACAACCAGGAAAACAAGAACAAATAAATGGAAGATGAACAATGAGCTTCTGCGGCATGAGTGGTTCCTGACCCAGGTCAGAGGGGAGATCAAAAGTTTCTAGAAGCTATTGAGAATGAAAACAAAGCCTTTGGGATGCGACAAAAGCAGTCATCAGAGGTAATTTTATGGCAATTGGAGCATACATGATAAAAGAAGAGAGACTTATGATGGATACGCGCTCACTAAAACTCCAGCAATTAGAAGAGAGTCAACAGAATAATCCCTCCAACAGCAAAAGAAAATAAATACTAAAAATCAGAGCAGAGTCGGACCATTGGGAAGATAAAAGAACAGTGCAGAAGATCATTGAGGCAAAAAGCTGGTTCTTCGAAAGGATCAATAGAATCGACACACCACTGGCAAAATTACCCAAAGAAAGGAAAAAACATGGAAAAATAGAAAGGATGAGGAATGAAACAGGGGTAATCAGAAAAGATCCTATTGCAATTAAAAGGATAATCACAACATACTATGAAAGACTCTTCCCTAATGAGTTCAACAATGGGGAAGACATGGGCAAATACCTGGAAAAACAATCCCTCCCCAGACTATCCCAGAAAGAGGTCAAGAACCTAAACAAACCCATAATAAGAGAAGAAATAGATATGGCTATCAAGAAGCTACCAAAAAAAAAAAAAAAACCCTGCTGGGCCAGATGGCTTCACTGGGGAATTCTACAAAGCTTTCAGGGAAGAACTAGTATTAATCCTATGCAAAGTTTTTCAGAGCATAGAAAAGGATAGAAAACCCCCAAATTCCTTCTATGAAGCTAATATAACTTTGATACCCAAACAGGGAAGGAATAGAGAACTATAGACGGATATCTCTAGTGAACATAGATGCAAAATCTTCAACAAGATACTGGCCAATAGAATACAAAGTATATAAAATGCATAATCCATCAGGATCAGGTAAGATTCTTCCCAGGAATGCAGGAATGGTTTAACATCCATAAATCCATCAAGATCATATACCACATTGACAAGATAAAGCATAAAAGCCACATGATGATATCTATAGATGCAGAGAAAGCATTTAACAGCATCTATCACCCTTTCCTAATTAAGACATTTCAAAGGGCAGTTTCTCAAGTTGATATATATGCTGTCTATGAAAGGCCTACAGCTAACAACATAATGGATAGAGAGAAGACCAAATCAATTCCACTGAAAAGGGAGACTAGTCAAAGATCACCTTTATTCCCACTGCTATTCAATACAGTATTGCAGGTCCTAGCTAATAATAGAAGACAATCAAAGACATCAAGGTGATCTACCTGGGAGAGGAGGAGATGAAATTATCGTTATTTGATGATGACATGATTTGATTCTGTACATAGAAAATCCCCAAAACTCCACAACTGGAGTACTAGCAGCAATAGAGGAATATGGAATAGTGGCACAATACAAGATTAACAAACAGAAGTTGATTGGTTTGCTGTATACATCGACAAGACCACAGAAGAATAGATCAGGAAAGCAGTATCATTCAGAATAGCTAAAATAAATTGAAATGGCTAGGGATATATCTAACCAAATAAACAAAAGACCTGTACAAGGAAAGTTACAAAACCCTACTACAGGAAACCAAAAGCGACCTCCGCAAATGGAGGAATATCCTATGCTCATGGATAGGGAGACTTAATATAGTAAAGATGTCTATTCTACCCAGAACACTTTATAAGTTCAATGCTATCCCAATTCTAATACCAACGACTTTCTTCAGGGAACTGGAAAAACTGACCACCAACTTCATATGGAGAGGAAAAAAGCCCAGAATTAGCAGAGATCTCCTCAAGAAGAAGGACACAGTAGGTGGGTTGCTTTATCTGACTTTCACACCTACTACAAAACCATAGTGGTCAAAACAGAGTGATACTGGCAGAATGGCAGATACACAGACCAATGGAAAAGAATAGAAAACCCAGAAATAAAACTATTAGCATATAGACAACTTATTTTTGACAAGGGCCCACAATGCATCAAATGGGAGGGTGATGCTCTATTTAACAAATGGTGCTGGATACAATGGAAATCCACTTGTATAAAAATGAAACAGGACCTCTACCTCACTCCATGCACAAGAACAAACTCAAGGTGAATCATGGACCTGGAAGTAAAACCACAAACCTTTAGGACTATTAGCAAAAGAATCTGGAAAAATCTAAGAACTTTGGCCTAAGGAGTACAAAGGCTGACTGCAATAGGACAGGGTACACATACCAGAGAACCTGGAATTGACAAGTGGGTCTTATTAAGGATATAATATCTGTGTACATGAAAAGACTTCACCAAGAGAGTAAATAGACAACCCACAGACTGGGAGAGGATTTTTAGAAATGATACAACAGACAAAGAGCTTATTACGAAAATCTGTAATACCCTCCTTGCTTGTAAAAAGAGGATATCAGTTAACCCTTTGAAGAAATGGGGAAAAGAACTAAGAAGGTGTTTAACTAGGGAGGAGACACATGTGGCAATAAATATATGAGAAAAAGCATGCGATCATTAGCTATCAGAGAAATGCAGATCAAAACAACCATGAGATACCATCTAAAACCCTTGAGGTTGGCCCAAATCAGAAAATCAGAAAGCAACAAATGTTGGAGGGGATGTGGTGAAATAGGAGCACTTCTACATTGCTCAGAGTTCTGTAGATATGGGCAGGTGCTATGAAAAGCTGTCTGATGATACCTAATGAAAATAGAAATTGAGCTACCTTATGACCCAGCTATCCCTCTACTAGGTACAAACCCATAAGAGGTAAGAAATAAACCATGGCCAGTGGTGTGCATGCCAATGTTTATTGCAGTGCAATTCACTATCGCAAAGAATTGGAAACAATACAGATTTCCATCGGTAGATGAGTGGATCAGCAAACTCTGGTGCATACACACAATGGAGTACTATGCTTCACTCAAAAGCACTGATGAACACATGACACGTGTTCTCATGGGAAAAGCTGGAGGAAATTATGCTAAGCGAAGTCAGTCAATCACAAAAGGAGAAATGCTGCATGAGTCCCCTGAGAGGTAAATGCAATCAACAAGGTATGTGTAGAAGAGAAGCCTCCCATAACATAAAGGTTGGGTGGAGATTCAGGGAAAAGGGAGCAGGGGGGACATGTTGGGTCCAGCACAGTAAGGAAGAAGGACAGAGGGTGGAAGGAAAAAAAGGAGAGTTGAAAGTGAAAGGATAACGGAGGGAGCAGGGCACTAACCCACCCAAGGGGAGAGTACTAGGTCCCCACAGAAGCTGGAGTGGGTGTGCAAATCCTACCATGAAGAATCCAACTGTGAAGACAGCATGGACACATGAAAGGAGGCATGAAAAGAGAGTGCTACAGGGCTGGCCACAACCAGAGCCAGTCCGACTCCTGCCCTGGAAGTAGAGGTGACAGAGAACAGGTTGGGGGAGGGGCCAGGATGCCACACCCACATGGAGACAGGTGGACACAGAGGATGATAAAGAGACCTCGTCTGGTCCCTATGCTGGTCTGAGCTCTGCCCACTGTGCCCTGAAGACTATGTCCCTGTGGGAATCTATGCCATAGGGGGGACTGTGCAATAACAAGACTTGTCATACTGTCTCCCTATGGAAGTAGACAATGACAGAGGACATTTCAGGGGTCATATAGTGGGGAGGAAATGTGGTCTGCGCCCCCAGAATGAACCGAATCAAGAAGGGAGCACTCCTGGTTGAGCAGTCAGGAGGAGAGAACTACTGGATCAATGGTTACTGGGGGGCACAGGAGAAGGG
>PVJH01046035.1:0-12050 GCA_004026705.1 Nesogale talazaci | reverse complement strand
CTCTATAAATGCCCTTTGCCTCCTACTTCTTTTCTCTATTTCCTTTTACTTTCCTCTTGTTTCATTTTCATTCTCAGCCTTCATTTAGGTTTCAGTAATTCCTCTTGGTTTCATTGTCCTTGATCGAGGTCTCAGACACCGGCCTCACCACTGATTTTGCAACACTTGTTGTTCCCTTGTCTCTGGGTTTGTTAACACTCACTTCCTTTCCCCCACCTCCCGCTCTCCCATGTCTCCCCAGAACTGTTGGTCCCATTGTTTTCTCCTCCAGATTGTTTATACTACCTATCTTATTTAGAGAGTCCTGCAGAGATAACAATATGCACAGAAACAAGACAGAACCAAACAAAGCAAATCAACAACAAAAAGAAAAAGAAAAGAAAAGTCTGTAAATAGTTCAAGTTCTGTTTGTTGACCTTTAGAAATGTTTCTTGGTCAGTCTGATGGGTTGCCATGGCACTGGAAAGTTTATCTTTGATATTCTCTCAGGACTTCCTTGTTCTGCACCCCTTGCTGTTCTGTGCACATCCTTAGTGTTTTGCCTTGATGAGGTGGGGTCAGATCAGGTGCCATTCTCAAATTGTGTCCCCAGTATTGTCCTATGTAGGATGATGGGTAAGTGAGGGATGTCGTGTCTCAGAGTGGAGCCAATCATATGGTCCTCTTTTGCTTTGGTTGCTTTGAACAGGAATATCATCCTCAAGGCTTGGTGGGCCAGAATGTTCTCCACTCTCTCTTCCTCCCCCTTCATTTGGTCCAGTGTGCTCTGATCAGATCTGTCCCTTTCCCTGTGCTATAGCTCTGTGCTGTCCTCTGAAGTAAAGTCCTCTGGGGAATAAGGGCAGCTGTTCACGTAGTTGGGATTGGGGCTGGCCCCTTAGACTACTCTACTAGTTCCCTGCTCCATGTAGCATTTTGGAGCACCGAGTTAAAGTCTGGTCCCTCTTTCCCTGTGGAGGTATAAATAATAGCCTCCCCATGGGTAGGTTAATGCTCTGTTCCCCTGCTACCCATTTCTTTTCTTCCCCGCTCCTTTTTAACTGGCTACCAAATATATCCCTGGATTTGGTCCAACCCCTGCCATACTACCTGACCTTCACTCTAGGAATGTTTGTTTATAGTAACATTTTCCCTATGCCTCTTTTGCATTTCTTTAAGCTTACCTCGGCAGACAAGCTGTACTTTGTCCTTTTGTGCTAGGTCTGCTTCACTTGGCATGATTTTCTCTAGTTCTTCCCATGTGGTAATGTGCTTCATGTGTTCATTGCTGCTTTTCAGGAATACGTAGTACTCCATTCAATGTTGGTCAATTAGTCTGTTGATAGAAAGTTAGATTGTTTCACACTCTTCGCAATTGTGAACTGTGCCACGATGAACATTGGAGCACAGATGTCTAGCCATGGTGTGTTTCTTGCCTCTTCTGGTTACATACCCAGTAGGGGAACTTCTGGGTCCTAGGGTATCTCAATTTTGATCTGTTTTAGATATCACTACATCAGTTTCCATAACGGCTGTACATACCTACAGGTCCACTAGCAGTAAATGAGAGTTCCTATCTCCTGACACTCTCTCCAACAGTCCTTACTTTCTGATGTCTTGAATTGAGCTATCTTTGAGGGTGTTAGATACCTAAAAGCTGTTTTAGTTTGCATTTCTCCTATGGCTAATGAATGGAAACATTTTCTCATATGTTTATTGGCCATTCAGATTTCTGCCCTTGTGAAACTTCTATTTAGGTCCTTTTCCCACATCCTCGGTGGGCAATTCATTTTTTTCTTTTGAGAACCTAGCAGAGTATTGTAGATTTTAGAAATAAGATCTTTATCTGATATGTTATTGATTTCCCAGTCCCTGGGCCCTCTTATTACTCTCTTGGTGAATGCTTTTGATGTACACAGGTGTTTTATATTCAAATGTCAATTTGTGACACTTCTGTATTTTTATCCTTCCCTATTTCTGATAGCCTATGTATACCCTGTGCCAAGGTTCTCAGGTTCATCCCAGTCCTGTCATTAATCCCCTAATAGTTTGGAGCTTACCTCAAGGTCTATGATCCACTTTGTGTTTATTCTTGTGCATGGAGTAAGGTAAGGGTCTTGCTTCAATTTCAAACAGGGAGATATCCATTTTACGCAGCAACAATTACTGAAGAAGACATTAGCTTCCAATTTGATATTTTGGGGGCCCTTCTCAAAAATCAGTTGTCAGTATGCTGATGTTTTTATTTCAGAGTTTTCAGCTCATTTCCATTGTTTTAAGTATCTGTCATTTATACCAGTACCATGTGGATTTGACACTGTGGCTGTATAATATGCGCTAAATTCAGGTAGAGCAAGCACTCCTGCTTTGTCCTTTTTTTGAGAAATTATCTGCCAATTCCGGGCTTCTGCAGTCTCCATATGAAATTGGTAATCAGTTTTTCCAATTCTATGAAGAATGATAATGGTGTTTCTATCAGAATAGCATTGAACTGAGATAGTGCCTTGGACAGAATTGACATGGTTACGCTATTGAGTCTTCCAATCCATGAATAAGGAATATTCTTCCATTTGTTGAGGTTGCTCTTGGTTCCTTGTAATAGTGTTCTACCGTGTTTCCCATGCAAATCTTTTGTTTTCTTAATCAAGGATATCCCTAGGTATTTCAATTTGTGCTTGGCTATTGTAAAGGGTACCGTCTATTTGATTTCCTCTTCTGTGGTCTTATCTGATATGTACAGTAGTCAGGTAGACTTCTATTTGTTGATCTTGCCTCCTGCCACTTGCTATATTCCTCTACTGCATCCAGTACTTTCCTTGTGGTGCTTTGGGGATTTTCCACATATAAAATCATATCACGTGCAAATAACAATATTTTTACCTCTTCCTTTGCCATATGAATACCTTTGATGTTTTTTCTTTGCCTTATGTTGTTCACTGAAACCTCCAGCATAATGTTAAATAAAAGTGGAAACAGGGGCATTCTTTTCTGGTCCCCTTTTTCAATGGGATTTTGTTCTTTTCTCCATTGGCAATCACTTTGGCTGTGCATTTTTCCTATATAACTTGTATTACCTTGAGGAATTTTCCTTCCATTCCCATCTTCTTGAGGATCTAAAACAGGAATGGGTATTGAATGCTGTCAAATGCTTTTTCCCCATCTAGCATTACTATCATGTGGTTCTTATCATTTTTCATGTCAATGTGGCAGTGATATCAATGGTTTTTTGTATGTTGAACCATCTGTAGTATGAATTCCACAAGGTCATGGTAGATTATTGTTTTATATACTTTTGTGTATATTGGCCATATTTTGTTAAGGATTTTTACATCAATGTTTATTAGGGATATTGGTCTGTAGCTCTCAATTCTTGTGGGATTCATTCCTGGTATCAGCATCAGAGTTATACTAGCTTCATAGAAGGAGTTTGGAAGTTTTTTCCATCTTTTTCTATGTTCTAGAAGAGTTTGTGTAAGATTGGTGTCAGTTCTTCTCTGCATGCATGATAGAATTCTCCTGTGAAGCCATCTTGTCCAGGGGATTTTTTTTTGTTGATAATCCCTTGATAACGTTGTCTGTTTTTCTGTCATTGTGGGTCTGTTGATATTTTTGATGTCCATCACGGATAGTCTAGGGAGGGATTACTTTTCCAAGAATTTGCCAATGCCTTCCAAGTTGTTCAATTCAATGGAGTACAGTTCTTCATAGTACTGTGTAATTATCCTTTTGATTTCATTAAGGTCTGTTGTAATGTCCATTATTTCATCCCTTATCCTTTCTATTAATATTTGTTACCTCCTTTCTTTGATTAGGTTCACCAGTGGTCTGTCAATTCTGTTTATCTTTTCAAGAAGCTGACTTTAGCAGCCTTTTATTTTCCCCTCTCCTGGATCTCAGTCCTGATTTTTATTATTTATTTTCTTTTACTATGAGGACTGTCCTGTTGACTCTGCTCTTTTGTAGAGCTGAGTTTCCACTAATATATTCTTTGAGTTTTTCCTTGTTTGGGATGACTCTTACTTATCCATCTATCTTGATAGATAATTTGGCTGGATAGAGTATTGTGTTATTTTCTTTTCAATTTTTGGAATATGTTACTCCACTCTCTCCTCTTCTTCATAGAGTCCACTGATAGGTCTGAGCATATTCTTATTTGGGAACTTTTATATGTGTTTGCTTGTTTTTCCCTCGCTGCCCTCATGATTTTCTCCTTTTCCTCAATGTTGGATAGTGCCTTGTTGACTTCTTGGGATTCAGTCTAGCTGGTGTTCTGTCAGCATCCTGAATAGTTGCCTTGCTTTCATTCATTAAGCGTCCTTCAAGAAGTCTCTCACGATTGTTCTAGATGACTTCTTTGTTGTATCTTCCTCCATTAACCCAATTATTCTGATGTTGTTCCACTTTATCGCATCAGACATAGCTCTTAGGTTTTCTTCTGCTTGCATAATGAGCTTGTTAGATTTTTGTTCACATTTGTTAAAGTCTACTTGACTGTCCTCTAAGTCACTGCTGCAGTTCTTTGCCACGCCCAGTCAATTGGCAATGTCCGTGTATCTGCTTTTGGTTTTTGTTATCTTGTCCCTAAGCTCTTGTATTTCCCTTTGGTGTATAGTCTTTATCTCCTTTATCATTTCATCTTTTTTTTTGTATTGTTTCCCTCATATCCTGTATGACTCTTGGCAGCACTCTGGAAATTTCTTTCTGTGGCAGATCAATGTCTGCTTCTTCTGTGCATGTTGTTAGGTTCAGGACACCTTCTGATATTGCCTTTTGTTTCACCTGTTCTTTCGTTGAGGTCATTGGGGCTGATTGCTGTTTGTGCTGCATTGTTTTAGAGGAGCCAGGTACCATTTTCCAGGGAGTTGAAGAACACTGATTTTCTCTGAGAGAGTCATAGGAATGTTTCTTCAAATGTCCTTCAGCTAATTTCACTATGGAATTGGCCTTCCACTTTATTCCCCTGTGGTCTCACTCTTTCCCTAGTCATCCAGTGTTCGGTTATTTGGAAGACAAGTTGGATGGTTCTCTCAGGGCATGCTGGTTGAGTGGTTGTGAACCCACTAGGATGGTGCTGTACTGGGTGATCTCATCAGAAGTTGAGATGTTGTTGCCCACTATAGCTTGGGGTTTGCAGAGGACATGGGGTGGTGACTGCTGCAATAGTATTGCCACAGAAAGCTGATGGGTTGTCTGCTTTGGTGTAGAGCACTGTGAATGGGGTGCACAATATCCCTGGTCAGGTAGATCACTGCAGAGGTTGGACAGAGGTTTCCGCAGCAGTGTAAAATGTTTACAAATGTTGGCCAATCTGCCTTAAGCCACAAGAGGCAGGCAGTAAGGGAGGTGGGAGAAAGTTCCATCAGTCATGTGAGACCACAGAGGATGTGTAGTACCTTCCTCAACCACGCATGCAGAATTTCCTCTGAAGAAGGTGGGCAATATTGCCCCAGCCAAGTATTAAGCAATGCAGAGAGCAAGTGCACACAATTTCCCCCCAGTTGAATATGGGCTGGATTTCTCCTGGACAAAGTTGGGTAAGATATCCCCTGGTGGGTGAGTGGGTGGGCCTACCCAAGCCTTGTGTTATGCGCAGAGGATGGAGCTCTCCCAGCTGGGTGGAGGGCAGGCGTAAATGCCCTAGGATAAGGAAAGTGGTCTGAAGGTTGGTAGTAGCATGTGAGAGAAAAGGGAAGAGAAAAATAAAAACAAAAAAACTCAGTCTGCTGAGAATGTGGGCGTGGGTGGAGAGAGAAGAGACAGAAACAAACATAACAGTATAACTGAGCCCCAAACCCTGCCTGGAGGTGGCAGCAAGCTGTGGCTGTGTTGAGATCAAGCCCCTGGGCTGAATCCAAATCATCCTGGCTCCAGCCTCGCAGGCCTCAACTGTGGTAAGCCAAAAGTCTCCAGCTCTTCAAAACCTAGTGGACCTGTGTCTACTTATCTTTATGGTGCTCCTCCTGTGACCTGGAAGTATGGAACTTCCCTCTTAGTAACTCTCCTGTGCTGATTTCTGCGGAGTCCCTCTGGTATATGTTATTCAGTCGCATCTTCCCAGAAGTCCTACTATCTGAACTTTAAACTCTTTAAGCAAAGAAAATACTTTTAAATCTTGTGACCCCCACAAGAATGCAACTACAAATTGTATGCATTCAAAAAAAATCTACATTACATGAATATAAGTGAAAATTATTTTTAATATATGCGGTAAATGCCAGTCAATATGTGTATTCTAGAAGAAAATATGGGAAGTCTTGTTGTTGCTGCTCAGTGCCATTAAACCAGTTCTGACTCATAACAACCCTATGTACAATACCTGACCCCATGCAATCCTAATATCCGTTGCCTATTTGAGCCTATTTTGCAACCATAGTACCACTCCATCCCTTTATGGGTTTTCTTGTATTTTGAGACCCTCACCAGGAGTTATGTCTTTCCCGAGAGAGTTATCTTTCCTGATGATGCATCCAAAATAATTTAGACAAAGTCACACCATCCTCACTTCTAAGTAGCACTCTCGATGTATTTCTTACAAGTCAGGTTTATTCATTCTTTACCCACACCTTAATTCAAAGTCATCAGTTCTTCTTTTTTCTTTCTTATCCTTTATCCATTCTTTACATGATTATTAAGTGGTTGAAATAGCATGGCTTGGACACGAAGGAAAATGACTTTGGGGAGTGCCACTGTTAGGAGAGAGCAAAGGAGGCAGGGTAAAGCAATAGGTCAGAAAATTGATGGGTTTTAACCTGAGTGAAGTGGAAGTTGGTGGGTTGCAAGAGGAAAAACAGAAATCAAGGAGTGGGGTAAAGGTAAATGATCAAGGGGTTTTATTAACAGTTTGAACTGTTGGATATAAAGTAAATATCTGAAATATAACCCTCCACACACCTAATTTATGATTAAAATTCTTTTAAAAAAGTAATCATGGCTTGAGTCAGACACATCTTAGTCTTTAAGGTGGCATTTTGGCTTGACAGCACTTCAGGGAGGTCTATTACAGCAGATTTGTCCAGCGTAGTTCATTGTTTGTTTTCTTGACTGCTGCCTCCATAGACCTTGCTTGTTAATATATAATTCTTAAAAAAAAAACTACAGTCTTTTCTGCTTACAATAATGTTGCTTTATTGGTCTGTTCTGGGGACTTTTGTTTTTTCTATGAAAGCTGTAATCCAAAGGCTAAAGCCTAATGTCTTTGATTTTCATTGGTAAGTGCTGTAAGTTATCTTCATTTTCAACAAGCCAGGTAATTCATCTACAAGTTTAAGGTTGTTGTTCATCAGTCCTCCTCCAAGCCTGATGTCACCTTCTTCAAGCTTTTTGGGTTATTTGCTCAGAATACAGGTGAAACAAGTACAGTGATAGACTCCAACACTTGCAGGCACCTTCCATGCATATTATTATTCCTTATTATTCAGTATCCTCTTGGGCTTTCCAGATGGCTGTCTCTTAGTCTGCACAGTTTCTTCAGTGCTCCTAATCAAGTGGTCTGGAATTCCCATTCTTCAAAAGGAGAGCTGTAATTTGTTATCATCCACACAGTTGAATGGCCTTTAATAGTGATTGAAACACAAGTAAAGATATTCCTGTTATTCTCTCCTTTCAAACAAGATTTATCTGACAACATCAATGATAACCTATCATTCTTTCCAAGTCCTCTTTTAAGTATGGTCTGAGTTCCGGCAGTTCTGTCAATATACTCCTGCAATGGTTTGCATTCTCTTTAGCTAAATTCTACTTCCATATAATATCAATTATATTGTTTTCCAATGTCCATGTTCTATTGGGTCGTCTTTCCTTGGAATGTGCACAACTTCACATCTCTTTCAGTTAGTGGGCCAGGTAGCTGTCTGCCAAATTGCTAATCATAGACAAGTAGGCACTTTCAGCATTTCATCCATTTGTTGAAACATGTCATTAGCATTTTACTTCCTGGAGTCTTGTTTCTCTCAAATGCCTTCAGTGCATCTGAAACTAGTCCCGTCAATACTATTGGTTCTTGATCAGATAATACCTCTTGAAATGGTTGTACATTGTTCAATTATAAAACAAATCATAGCAATTTTGGGGTGCCGCTCAATTAATTTAGTTTTAAAATTTAGGGGAACACATTAAATGCTAAATGGTTTGAGTAACATTGGGCATCACACAAATTGTAAGAAGGCAATACAATGAACTGCAGCTGGAGACCCAATGGCCAATTCCTTATTCTCATCTCTAGAGTCAGAGTCATGAAATCTGAGCTCATCAGTATCCTGGTTTTCTCAGTTTTACACATTGGGCTGCTAAGCACACGGTCAGCATTTCAGTACCACCAGATGCGCTACAGGAGAAAAATGAGACTTTCTACTCCCATAACGATGTACCATGTCAGAAATCCACCAGGGCGGTTCTAACCTATCCTATCATATGGTATTGAGCTAGGATTGACTCCATAGCAATGAGAAAGATCACATAATCGAACAGCCCCAATGACAGCATTTTAAATGTTCAGTGGCTAGTCAAAGATCTGAACCCATCAGCAGAGCTGTAGGTCTGCTCTCTTAAAGACTGCAACCTAGGAAACCCCATGAGACAGTAAAACTTTGCCCCACCAGGTTGTCAGACTAGAGTCCATAAGAAACACATAATCCTCTCTCAGATCATGTCTTAAGGGTCTCTGAAGATGCACAGTTTTTTCTCAAACATGTTTAGCCTTACATGCTTGATTTTTAAATTACCTAGGATTGCTGGCCACATGAAACCATTCTTACCAGCTATCCTGAATTTCTGTCTCATGTAGCAGTTCGCTCCCCAGCATCCCTGCTTTTCCAAGACCTCTGTCTCCCACAGCACTGGGAGGATGAAATCCTTAAGATTTGCTATTGTGCCTAAGGTGCTTGGTTTTCTACTTCCTGAGAGATGTCTGGCTATTGATTGTGGCAAATATCCCATTTTCCAGGGCAGGGGCGGGTAAGCCAAACCATTTCTTTCATATGGATGTGCTCTCATTTAAAAAATGAAAAGGAAAAGGAAACTAACAGTTTCATTTATAAAAATTTTAAAGGCTATTACTCAGATAAATGGTCATTTCATTTATTTTCAGAAGTATACTTATGGCTCTCAAATGATATTTAAATTACTGGCTCTCCTATCTCAAAAGTTTGTCCATCCTTCCTCCAGGGTGCTCCAATGGCGAAGCATCAGCCTGCTTCATCTGCTCTCCGTTTGGGACAGGCACAGAATAGCACCTCCTTCCAGTGTCCCTCTCCCAACCCCCAGGAGATTCTGGGTCACTACATTTAACGAAAACAGTTGGTATTTCCTTCCAAGGGTTATAGTTACTGAAAGAAGGCTATATTTTGTTTCGTTTCCTGAAAATGGCTTCATCAGTTGCATTGTTATCCTCACTTGTCATCAGGTTCTAATCAACACATTTGCCTCTTTCCTCTGATTCTTAAATAAATGACTATGCTTCTTCCAATCGCTTGATGATTCCTGAGTCTCCTCATCTTTTGCAGTGAGTGATGACAGTCACTTCTGAAAGTCTAGGCATCTCTGAAGGATGAGAGACAAGGCACCTTTACAAAATGGACACATAAAGCAGGATGCAAAACACATGCACCAATTGGTTTGGAGGATAAACGTCTACCAAGACCATGTTGTTATTTGTGTTAAGTTGCCGTCACGTCATCTCTGACTCATGGTACCCAAACGTCCAACAGAAGGAAACACTGCCAATATTCCAGTTCCTGAGTCATCATCCTGATCATTCATGGGGTTGCATCCATTATTGTGACTCTTGTGAAAGGCCTTATAATGGGATGGTCTTCTTTTCCAGTGCTATACCAAGACAGCAGTCTGTTGGGATCCATAAAGTTTTCATTGGCTAATTTTTAGAAGTAGACTCCCATCTTGTCACACTGAAACTCCAGCAAAACTGCTCCACTCTGGGTGGTCCTGCTGGCATTTGAAATATGAGCCTCGCAGCTTCCCATGTCAGAGCCACATACAAAGGCCACACAGCCTCATACACTTCCAAACTATTTCATAATATCCCCTGTGGTGCTTCTGTGTCAACCTTTTTCAGTGCCTTGCCTTCTGCAACCTTACTTTAAAAGGGTATGATACCAAAACTTGGAAATTCAAGAAAACATCAGAAGTCAAGACCATAATTGCCAACTAGAGACCATTATTGTCTGTGGTAGTTAACTTCCCAGAAATAAGAAAACACCCTCATTCTTTTGTCGACTAATAAAACGTGAAGGTTCAAGCAAGAGCTGTGCCTTCAACTCCACTACCTGTCTGACTTTACAAGAGCTTCACATTAAATGCAGGCGGTATAGGGGGGACAATGAAGTGCCCAAACTCATCAGCTTTTAGTTCTTTTATTCCTTGTGGTGTAGTGGATCCTAGTGTTTTTTTGTCAAGTCTCTTTTTGAAAAGCCACTTTCACAGCTTTTACAAGAAAATGTCACTGTGCCTCTGGTGTGGGCCAGGGGGAATCTAATTTCATTATAGTTAAGTGCCTGACTCCCCATTACCCTCCATAATAGCGTAATATGGTATATTATAGGACTTTAATAAATAGGAAGGATGTGGGTTGCAGCACATTTTAGTGGAAACCAAATTACTTTGGGCCACACATCTGCCTCTTCAGTTCATCCTATTCACCACCGTTTCACAACCTAATTACAGGATTTTCTGGAAATTGCTGTCCGGCGGTAACTGGATGACCTGCTTTATGTAGCAGAGACAGGCAGCTCCATTGGCGTCAGTCTTCATCGCTGTCACCATGTAATTGCATTGGACTTCCATGTTAATCCCCGTAGGCGGGAAGTAAATGAAATATTATAATTACCTTTTATTCCCTTTCCCCTGAAGCCCGGATTAGGGCAGTGTATGTCCAAAGGAGAGAAGAGGGGGGAATACCTTCTGAGAGTCTTACTGATGGTGTGATCAAAGGGAACTAGTCGGTCTCATCCCCAGCTCTTGGGCTAAAGACAGGTCACATCATTAACTGTGCGTCTCGTTCACTTAGCAAAGTGTAAGGCACCCATCTGTATAAGTCAGGATCACCGTGGGGCATGTTGGAGGGATCCTGGAGAAAAAGCTTATGATATCTCTCTATATATATAGATATATATACATACATTCATGCAAGGGCTCTGAATTTCAAAGAATTTATCTAAAGAAAAAGGAGGGTTGAAAAGAGCATAAAGAGAAAATGTGCACTTTAAAACCAGCTGAAAAAATATAAAAGCTCGTTGCTGCTTTTTTTGGAGGCAATTTTATTGGTATCATTTAATTGTGATACCTAAGAGTGGCCTGAGTTTTATGAAAAGGTATCTGAGTTAAGGACATAGTTCTCAAGGCTTTTAGAAAGGGCTTTAAAGTTCAATGACTTTTTAATGAATGGGATAACAGCAATTCTCTGAATTTAAAATCTACTCATGAACTTGTTAGGAATGACAAAAGCCACCTCTGAGAAAGCAAGCCTTGACTTTGAGGAAGGAAGTGGTTCTCTGCTACCTTTTATTTGTCCTTGACAAGGGCTAGGTGAGATTAACTGGAGACTAATCGCTGGTGACCTGTTGTCCTTCATGACTCTGCAGGCAATTCTTTGAAAATATGAAAGAACAAAGTTCATTTATAGTCTACTCCCTCCTAAAGCTAGGTCAGGCATCTGTGTCCCTGCGAAGTATCTTCTGAGCGGCAATGGATGAGAAGTACATAATAGCACCCTCTTTGGATTCCATTTCCAAAACTTAATCTTTCAACGGTTCAGCAAGAAGCAGGCTGAAGGAGGTGGCATTCCCTTTAGCAAGAGGACTCTGAAGAAGAAACTGCCGTGCTCTATGTTAAAGTGCTGCTCTCACTGAGAAGCGTTTTCCCGTTCAACACACCCCCATTGCTTGTTAACTCGGGCATGATCCTCAGTGTTGCGAATACTGGAATAAACAGCACAAGCAGCTTCTGTTCTCACAGCCATACTCAGTGAGTAAATATAGCAGGGTCAGGATGTAAAGACTATGAGGAAATAAGCAGTAGAAGTAGAGTACAGCTAGTGGGCTGTGAGCATTTTTTTTTTT
>PVJH01046034.1:0-12057 GCA_004026705.1 Nesogale talazaci | reverse complement strand
GTCCTTTGTGTACATATATAAAGTAAGTGTCACTGATTTTGCTTCTCTAGAGAACCAAGACTAACACAGGGATCTAGGCAATGTTGCTGAGGATGAGTTAGGAAAGGCTTCTGAGCAGGTGGTAAAGCAGCTGAGTCTCGAAGAACAAGTAGGAGTCCATCGTCCATGGAAGTTAGGGGACGATACCTAGCAGAGAGAATAGTTTAGTTCAAAGAAAGAGACAGGAAGACCATTGTCTTGTGGAACAAACAGAAGATATTTTAACCACTAGTGGCTACAAAAGCCATCAGGCCACCATGTCCTGACTCAAGAAGGGAGATATCGATGTTCTTCCCACCTCTCAGCACATACGTCCTCAGTGCTATAAAGCCTGATCTTCTGGTACAGATGTGGATAAGTGGCAATAAAGTTAGGCTGGAGAGCAAAGGCCCCCTTCTCCGATTTTGGGGAAATTTGTTCTTTTATTGGTTTTGGTTCTGTGTGCCAACTTCAAGCTTCTGCAAAGACTGGGTGTTCCCCAAATGTTTCAGACAGACTGGCAGGGCACCGACAAAGGCAGCCAAAAATGTGAACAGTCTCCCCAATTGTTCTGGGGACTTGTTGTTCTCTAGTCTTTTACCCCGAGGGGCCCTGAGCACTGAAATGTGCAGGCTTAGTATTATCTGTGTAGACTGAAATAGGCTCCCTGGCACAGAAACCAAGGCAAGTAAAGGGAACCGCTTACCCATATAGATGGGTGTGCCTTCCTACTTGCATTTCCCCCCTAAAATAAGGGTTGGATATTTCTGTCTTCCACAAAGATGAAGTTGGACAAAACTGCACATAAACAAATTTGTGCCCCTAAATCACTGGCTTTTATCATCTAACAATTAGATTGCAGTTTATTGGTTCCGAGAATTAGTTTAAAGAATTCGGTAGGCAATGACTCATGTTAAAATAATGTCTGCCCGCCCCCCCCCACCTCCGCCAAAAGCCTGTACATCAGTCTGAGCCCAAAATTATTTAAAATATAATATGATCATCTTCTGTCTGACTTCCCTTTTCTAATCTTATTGAACTATGTCTTAAATTTACAAAAAGTCTATTTGTCTTCGTCAGAAGCTTAATAGACTAACACAGCACTATTTTATTTAAGATATATAACTCTGGACGGCCTGAAAATTTTTTTCTTCCCTAGATTTACAAGAGAGTAAGTTTTCATGCAATTGGTTTTACATTAACAGCCAGTGGGTTTTTTTTTTTCTCTTCTTTTTCCGAGGAGATCTATTTGGTTTCCCTTGCAGAGAAGTAAACAAAAGAAAGAAAAATATCACTCACTTAAGAAAGCCAAAGACTAACAATATTAAAGCAAGCCCTGTCTGGGTGAGCTGAACTCTCAGAACAAATTGACATCATTTCTAAAAGACTAGAGCAATTTTTAAGTGATAGTTTATCCATATCAAGAGTAACAAATACAAGAAGCATAAAATGCCATTATACTAGGCATACATTGTCCATATATATCCACAAATAGAGGCAAGATGGATTCGAATTCTACCTCTCATATCCGTAGAGCTTTGAAACGAAGACAAACCAGGAAGAAAGATCTGATGATCTTCTTTTGGAAATGAATAATTGAAAACCTATGAGTCATGACAGAACACTGTCCAATATCGTGCTGGAGCATAAGCTGTCCGGACAGGAGGCACTGAAAATGCACAATAGTTACAACACCAGGGGTCACGAACAAGGAGCATGAGGTTGCCTTTGAGTCAGATCCAACTTGACAACATTGACCAGCAACAATCCCAGCTCCAACTTCTTGAGAAGATCTTAAGATACTCACTAGAATCTCAACACCTCTGTTTCAGCTCATGTAAAAACGGGAGGGAAGTACTTGTGCTGGTTACTAAGGGATCAGGGGAAGGAAGAATGGGGTGTAACTGTGGAAGAGCGATGGGCTTCTTTGAGGGCTAGTGAAATGTGAAATTAAATAATGGTGACGTTGGTACAACCTTGTAAATATAGTGAAAGTCATGGGATTATGCATTATAAAATGGTATGTTTTGTGGTACTACATGTGAATTTATCTCAGATATTTTTTCAAGTGCATGTACGCCTTTATAGAAAATAAAAGGCAGCATATTCAAGAGCCTGTGTTAAACCATTGTCATTTTTTTCTTTTTTTAATTTATTTAATTTTTAAAAAATCCATTGTCATTTTAAATGATCAGATGTATTAGTTGAGACCTTCTTGGTTGCAAGTAAGAGAAGCCAAATTGAGAACTTACTGGCTCACACAATTAAACAGCAGGGTGTTCGGCAGGGTGGTTGCACATTGGGTTACAAACTGTGTGGCCAGCAATTCTCTGGACTCATTTTTGAGACCCCCAGCAGCTCCCCAGGAGAAAGTCTGGGTCTTCTATTCTCATAAGCAGTTACAATCTCAGAGACTCCCATGGGGTCGCGATGAGTCAGCATGGACACCATGAGAGTGAATTTGGTTTGGGGGTCAGACTCTAGAAATGGAGACTGTAGCGGGGCCAAAATCTGTTTGTCTTTCCTCTTGGCTTCTTTGAACAGAGCCCTGGTGGAGGAGTGGGTTATTAATGGGTTGCTAACCACGAGGTGAGCAGTTTGAGACCACTAGCTGCTCCACTGAAGAAAGATGAAACTTTCTGCCCCGGGAAAGATGTGCAGCCTCAGAGAGCCACAGAGGACGTTCTGCTCTGATGTACGGGATTGCAATGGGTCACAGTTGACTCCACAATAGTGACTTTAGTTTGCTTTCTGAAGGTCCATTTCATTCCTCTAGTTTATGATAGGGGAATAGTCTATGGCCACCAAACCCATCACTTCCTTTGGAAAGGCCAGAATCTTTGATTCTCTGGCCACAAATTTAAAAATTCTGTGGAAAGGTTCCAACTGATCCAATCTGGATATAGCATGTAAGCTTAGTCCAACCACGGTAGCCAGGAAGTCACCTTCTATAATAAGATGGCACCTAGTTAGAAATTAACTACCCAGAAGGGTGAACAAGATAAGCTCCTCCACAGATAAAACAAAAGAAGTCTCTACAGTAGACAAATGACCCAAGTTTCACCCACGTTAGAATGAATGTAAGCTTTGTAGTTACTTAAGATGGAATATAAATAAATGTGTGTGATGTTTTTCCATGCATAATACTAACCTGAAGTAACATCAAATGAACAAGAATGGACCTTATTTGCCTCAAAGAGCGTCTAGACCAATATCGACAAGATGAGGTCATTATGTTCAGAGAACTTTAGTTAGCTGAATAAGACTGAGCTTGGTCTTTCAATTGCTATCCTTGTGAGTCAACACTAAGGACAAAACCAAATCAAAACAAAACAACACAGCAGGTCCTCCCTGCCATCGAGTCATTTCAAACTCACAATGACCCTATAGGACTGCGTAGAACAGCCCCCGTGGTTTTCCAAGACTAACTGTGGATGGGAATAGGAATGTTGTCTTTCTCAAGTGGAATGTCTGGTGGTTTCAAACTAGTTACCCTAAGCCACCGGGACACTCTGAAACTGGTTTCCAATTGTCATACTATGGCATAACATGGGGAACTGATTAAAAATACTGCTTCTAGGATCCTCTTTCCAGATCTTAATCAGTATTCTTTGAGACTGGGACAAATGAATCGGGATTCTATCGCAAATGTTCCCAGATAATTCAAGTGCCTGCGATCCAGAAAACAAAAATGGTATCTCGATAGCACCCCTCATGTGTTTGTTGATTTACTTGATTTGGGTTGTAGTGAGTTCTAATTGTACAATCATGATTGAGAACCACTAACTTAAAATAATTGTTAATAATCCTGACAGCTCAAAGTAGTCCCTGGAAAGCTTGAGTAGCGTTTTAATTGTCTAAGCCCAACTGACAGAGATTCTAATTTAATTAATCTTGGGCTCAGGGTATTGGTATTTTTCCAAAGCTCATCAGGGGATTCTGAGGTTCGGCGAAGGCTGAGCCATCACCTGAGACCTGACTGACTTCCTCACCCAGAGGTTGTGAGTGAGACTGGGACATGGCAAGTTATTCCACACCAATGCGTTATAAAAGATGATGATGACAATGATGATGACAGTGAGCATGTACTATGTACCAGGAGCAATGGTAAGTATGTGGTGAGCATAATCTCATTTAATTTTTAAAACTCTGGTTTGCTGGTAATAGTTCCCTTTTCCCTAAGACCATCAGTTGAAGGCAATAAGTTTAATAAGTTATTGTGTCTGCTGTTTTTCAACTGAAAAATATGGAGATTTCATTAGCCTTTCAGTAAAAAATGTCATTTCTTTTTTTGGGGTGGCATCACTGCCCTCTGGTGGTCGTGGGAGCTACCCAGCGCTGCTCCTGAAAGCTGCCACTGGATTTGAACTGCCAAGCCCACGGGCCGCAGTCCTACACTCAACTACTTACACCACCGGGGCTCAACCCTAAAATGTCAAGTTTCTTAGAATGACTATAAATTTGTAGTTATTTAAGATTAATTATAAATAAATGTGTGATGCTGTTAATGCATAATTCTTACCTGAAGTAACATCAGAAGAACAGGTACTTTCTGTGTACCCTTCTAAACACATAACAATGACAGCTACTTTCATATTTGGTCTGGAAGCTGGACCTTTTAGACCATATCCCATTTTGGAAATAGTGAAATATCAGACAAATGTGCAGAATAGAGTCAAAGAAACAAAATATTCCCCTTGTTTCCCAATGAGAGGTTTTCAAAGAATTAGTAATTCTCTCAAGGTGACATGGTTTGTCATTTGCTTAAGGCAGAAATGGAATTCGGCATTCTTGATGGCAGTCAAGATATAGATGTATATATATTCCTTTATATATCTATAAATTTTCCTTCTTTCCTCTTTTCTTTCTTTTTTTCTCCCATCCCTCTCCTATGTTTTCCATTGTTCACCTCTCAGGTACAATTTGATCAAACACAACCTGAAAGCTACACCCTTCTCACCTCACTTTTAGAACACTTACTATTCCCCTGTATCCCTCATAATTGACTCCCTGCTCCCCTCCTTCTCCCACCCCTCTAAGGCCTCCCAAGAATCCAACCCATAGTTCTCCTCACTGTCTCCCTCCAGAAAATTGCTCAAGGCCCAATTCAAAAGCTTCCCAACTAACAAGATTCCCACATAGAGACTTTCACTAACAGCAAAGCAAGTTTTCCCCAAAAAAGGTCAAATCAGTGCCAGCTGTGACTTGCAAGTGGACTTTTAGGGTCTAAACAATCCCTGAAGTAGAATTAATAGGTCTTCTTAATGCAAATAATAATTCTAAAATACTTCTAAATCAGTTCAACATTTGAAAGCTCTGAGTTCAATAAGAAATAAACACATTAGTTGTTGAAAATATTTCTTGAGGAAACTCAAGCCAATTAAGGAAGGAAACTATGTAAGACTAAAAGCATAAGTAAAGGAAGAAGTGATCTGTTGCTCAACTGTGTGTTTTGAACAGGCAAGAATGTGTATGACTAAATTTAGTTGATATTGTTCTTTTCTTAATTTTCATATTTTTATTCTGTATATGTTTTTTGTTATATTTTTGTTATATTTGAATTATAAGAAAATTAGATGCTTATTATCGAAAAAAGAAAATAGCAAAACTCATGTAAGAATGAACCATCCCCATCAATCATCACTTTAATTCCTCAAAAAGAGGGCATCATTGGGTGCATATATTCCCATGATATACATATTTTGCACATATTTCCTTATCAAAATAGGATTATACTTACACATACTAATTGAATTTTTTGTGATTTTTCTCTTTAGCAGCTATATTGTTTTTGCCTTCAACATTTTTTCCTGCATAATGACTTTTATGTAAATTAGTATTGTTAGACAATTTTTGTCTTGTTAGAACTGATAGTAAAATAATGGAACTTTAAAAATCTAACCATGAAATTGGATGAATGTTACTTTTCCAAGTTTTCTTAAGAAAACTACACACTTATTTCTTAGAAAGCCATAAACTTATTCTCATAAGAATGCCATCTACTCAAAATGTTCTTTGCTTTGTTTTGAACTCATTGTGAATTGGTCAAGGTTTATGGAGTAGATCAGTTTTCCATTCAACAATTCAAACATGTTTGTTCCATGTCATTGGCTGCAATCCCTACAATGTAACAGCATTTATCCCACTTCTTCCCTGGGTTTCATTTCTAGTCCAGTTTGTTGTGAATTTTGGCTTGGGAAAATCCTCTCTTTTTGATCTCAGTGTTTGAGTATTCTAAAGGGTGCATAATTCTTGAGTTCTTCTGGTCTCAGCTCATAGAGATGGATGTTTGCCTGATCCATTAGTTCATTGAATTAATTGTTTCCATGATACTTTGGTTTTCTGAATTTGCCTTTTCATAACTCTACCCCCCACTCCACCCTACACACAGAGAGAGACCAATAGTTGAAACTTGGAGGTCACTCACAAGCTTCTAAGGACCCAAACAAGCCATTACACACAATAATAGAATGCAAAACATTGCCTTTGTGGATTATTCAAATTGACCTTGGTGGTCCCCAAGACTAATGCCCCAAGTTCCCAGAACCAACAATTCATTTCCTGAAGTTGTTTGGTTTCATCTAAGACGTTTTCATAACTTTACCCCTCAAACGCTCCACCCTATTTGAGGATATTTTTGCAGCATAGGTAAATACACTTGGAGAAAAATCCCATCTATATGTATCCATGGGTGTACTCTTACTCCCCCCCAACACACACACCCTCTCACACACTTGTTCAGCTAGTGTGTCTATCCATGCATCTACTCATACAGTACCTCTATATGTGTGTGTATAGTAGTGTTTGCTTCTGTTGTCTTTAACTCTGGCACGCTTCCTAGTAGCTTCTCCTGTCTTTATCTTTTTTACTGACCTTCTTCTTATTGTATATCTCCTTGTCCTTTACCTAAGTTAATAAGTGTCTACTCTCCAGCCAATATTTTCTACTCCTATGAGGACATGCAGCCTCAGAAACAAACAGGAGCAGTTCTATCCTGCCGTGTGAGGTCGCTATGGATTGGCACTGACTATGTTTCTCTGTTTAGATTGATTCCAAACTATTTTGTCTTTGGGGTGGTATTGTAAGTGATGATTGCTTTTCTGCTATCCTTTTGAAAGTTCTCTGTTAGTGGAAAGAGGTCTGACTGATTTTTGTATGTTGATCTTTTGCCCTTCCACTTTGGCAAATCTTTCTTTCCGTTTTAGTAATCCTCTTGTTTATTCGTTGGCCTTTTCTATGTATAGCATCAGGTCTTTAAGTAGCATTTTCTTGCCTTATATCTCTGGCTAAAACTTTGAGCGAAATATTGCATAGGAGTGGTGATGAAGGGCATCTTTTTCTGGTTCCCTCTGTTGAAATTCATGTGTGCCGTTGGAGTCTAACTCTTAAGGTGATGTAGAACTTCCTGTGTGTTTCTGAAACTGTGAATCTTGATGGAAGCAGAAAACCTCACTGTGGCAGTTTTATAATTGTCAATTTGAGAGGATTACAAGTGTAGGGGTGGAGTTTAGTCTGTCAGTCAGATCATAAACAATGTGTGTGGGCATGGCCCTCTCCTCTGAATTCTGGGAAATCTGGCACTTCCTCCTTGGAGGCGGGAGACACTTCTCTGACTTCCCTGGGAGACTTTGCAGCTGACGAGACATATGAAACTACCCTAGTGCCCTGAGCCAGACAAGCCCCATGGATGCAATCAGACCCCTGAAGTCGGAGGAGCCGCCAGTGCTGAGATGCTTACAATGCCACTGGATCCAAAGACTTTCTACCCACTGGCTTGTGATCATCTGCATTTGGCTTCATTGCCTGTTTTGTGATTCTGACAAGGACTTTGTAGTTTGGTATCAGACACATATGACCTTGGGCTGGCTTGGGATGCTTCCTCAATGTTCAATTGTTCTCTTTTTTCTACACATATGTGTGTCCATGGGATTGTTTCTCTAGTCTATCCAGACTAACACACTCATCTTCCTTCTCCTCTTTGGTAACCATCAAAGTCTGTTTCCTTTTGTATGAAAAACTTTGTCTTGATTTAAAAAAAAAAAAAACATTTTCTTGGGAGTCCTCACAACTCTTTTAACTGTCCATCCATTAATTGCATCAGGCACATTTATACATATTTTTGTCTTGCTTTGCTTTTAACAGGCATCTAATGCAATATTTAGGAGCCCTGGTGATGTAGTGGATACGTGTTGGACTGAGTCCACCTAGTCTGTAGTATGAGACAAGCTGATGAAAGACGGCTTTCTACTAAAAAAAAAAAAAACAACAAAAAACAGTGACAGTCCTGGAAATCCACAGCGGGGTTTCCGTGAGTCAGCACTGACTCTGTGGCAGTGGTTTTGTGTTTTTTGGAATACAATAGTTGTCTCTAAGTCCTTCATATTGGAATTTGGAAGAATCCTGGTTGAGCTTTTGACACACACACACACACACACACACACACACACACACACAAATCCTATCTCTCTGCCACCCAGCAGCCTGAGCTACGCAGGACATCTTTAAGTTTAATCCTAGCCCTGCTGTTTTGCTTGACATTTTAAGACTGCTGAGATGTAAGGGCAGAACCACAAATTCCACAGTGGAGCACAGAACATGAGTTGGCAATTTTATCACTATCTGAGGTTGTGAGGGTGAAAGGATCCCTCTACCAAAGCCAGACACAATTACACACCCCACTGAACAGATTCTGACCATACTCTGGAGTTATGTGATAGATTCCACTCTAACCACATGAATGAAACAGCCAAATTATTCCATGTTAGTTACTGTGAAACTAGATCTTTGTAGGCTACCAGAACAGTTACTGACATCTGTCATCTGCAATTTCAAAGTAAATTTCAAATCTGGAAATGGTCTTTCTTTTCATTGTTCACATTAGTAAAAAAAATAGCAACTACTTGGATATTCCATCAATGTATAAAGAATAAACAGATGATTTTAGGATGTTGAATATTATCTTCCATTGAAGTTGAAAAGTGTGCTTTGCGTGTAAGGAAAATTCTTAATATTCTCTGGAGAAAATTAAATCTCTCATAAGTAGATGTAAATTTTTATTTTATGGGTATGAGTTGCCTAACCATGGTTTGATTTAATGTGGATGCCTTCTCTAGATTTCATTGTTTGATTAGGTAGAGTTTTGCAGTTGGTACAAGTAGGCTATCAAGTGCTTTAAAAGTAAAAGAAAGAAAGGAAAAGTGAATACAAATATAAGATTTGGGAAAATCCACGGCTATTCCAGAGGTAAACACATAGGCTATGCTGACCCGAGATTTGCTTATCCATGGCAAACAGGCAGACAGAGAAGAAAGGTTACTAAAACTGATAGTCTCAGCTTTTTTTTTTGAATTTTGAATTTTGAATTTTTTTTTGAATTTTGCATTTCTTCAATGAGCTGCCTCTATTAGTATTCTGTAACCATCAGCTCACAAGTTGAGTCTTGATGCTTGAAGGTAAATTGGACATTGAAACAAGAGGCCAAATGTTTGATCGCCCCTATCTAGCAATAACTGATGCTACATGTCCATTTTGTAAGGCATTCTAGTTCCTTATTTTGGGATGGTTGCCTATAAATATTTGCAAAACACATACAATGACGCCTTATCCCTTAGTTCCATCAAGTTGTCCAAAGTTGGCAAGCCATGTTTCGCTCACAGCAGCTTCATGTGGCAGGAGAATTTTCTGACAGTGTTTTCTGGACTGTGATCTTCACGGGAGCAGACAGACAGTGACTTCTCTCTCCCTTGGGGCTGCTGGATGAGCTCTAACCTCCAGCCTTCTAGTTAGCAGCCTAGTGTCTAATCGTTGGAGACTAGGTCTTTGTATTTTTTAAAATCATTTTATTGGGAGTTCAGACAGCTTTTATAACAATCCATACATCAATTGTATCAATCACATGTGTGCATATGTTGCCATCATCCTTTTCAAAGCATTTTTCTGTTTGAGCCCTTGGTATCAGATCCTCTTTTTTCCCTCCCTGTCCCACCCTCCCACCCTTGTGATCCCTTGATAAATGATAAATGATTGTTATTTTCACATCTTGCACCATCTGCTGTCTCCCTTCACCCGCATTTCTGTTGTTTGTCAGGTGGTGGTGGTGGATTTTATGTTGATCACAGTGAGCAGTGCCCCCTTTCTCCCTCTCTCCTCCTAACTTCCCCCCACATTCGTGGTACTGCTATTCCCATTACTGTTCCAGAGGAGTTCATCTTTCCTGGATTCCATGTGTCCAGGGCTCTTATCTATACCCATGTACACACTCCAGTCTAGCCGGATTTGTAAGGTAGAACTGGGTCATGATAGTGGGGGGTGGGAATGGAGGTGGTGGTGAGGCAGCATGAAAGAACTAGAGGAATGTTGTGCACTTCATAGGTGCTGTCCTGCACCCTGACAGACTCCTTTCTTCCGTGTGACCCTGCTGTGAGGCGATGCCCAATTGCCTAGAAATGGGGCCTGCGTCTCCACTCCAATTCTCCTTCTTTGCATTGATAGGATTGTTTTGGCTCTTCTAATGCCTGATATCTGATCCCATCAATACCTCTTGATCACACAGGCTGGTGTACTTCTCCTATATGGGTTTGCTGCTTCCCTGCTCGATGGCTGCTTGTTTAATCTCAAGCCATCAAGACCTCAGAATCTATATTGTCTAATAGCCGAGTACCATCAGCTTTCTTCACATTTGCTTATGCACCCATTGTGTCAGGAAAGTGAGCATCACAGAATGCCAAGTCCTAGTATTAATATTAAAAATTTTAAATATTTTACGTATTTAAGCAGTGATGAGATTAAACATTTCTTCTTCTCTCCTAGTAGAGGCTAAATACTGTTTTCCTGAAAATAAGACCTACCCATAAAATAAGCCCTTGCAGGATTTCTAAGTATTTGCACATTATAAACTCTACCCCGAAAATAAGACCTAGTGATGGCCATGGCTACCCAGCAAGTCTGCACAACCCATGCATTTCATCATGGAGAGGTCATGAGACAGGCAGTCCTTCTTATCTGCCCCATTGTGATAGCTGCTATCCCAGGGGTGACCAGAGAGGTGTGGGCAGCCCCACCAGGAAGGTTAGCCCCCCCCCCTGCCAGATCCTGGTCGCCCTGTGCATGCTGCCAGCTGAGGTTTTGCAGGCAAAGTCTCTTCAGTGAAGTGAGGAGCAGGACGCTTCGCTTTAGGTGATGTGTGACCCAGGGGATGGGGGTGCGGGACGGGGGTGCGGAAGCTGTGGCTGCCATGTGACTCAGCACTGTGGGTCAAAGTTCCAGAAGAAGACAACTGAACTACACTTGAATAAATGCAGATGGTTGCACCATACTGAAACAAAATAGCACATCTCCTGAAAACAAGTTCTAGGGTGTCTTCTTGAGGAAAAATAATTATTATAAGACCCTGTCTTATTTTGGGGAAAACACTAGAACTTCCCAATTAGTACTTCTTCATATACATACACCCACACACACACACACGCACACACAAGTGGTCAGCACTTCAAATTCACCAGCATCTCCTTGGGAGAAAGACTGGACTGTCTACTCCCCTAAAGAGTTGCAGTCTTGAGCTGAGCCCCGGTGGTGTAAGTGGTTGAGTGCAGGACTGCAGCCCGTGGACTTGGCGGTTCAAATCCAGTGGCGGCTCTCAGGAGCGGCACTGGGTAGCGCCCACGACCACCAGAGGGCAGTGATGCCCCCCCCTAAAAAAGAGTTGCTGTCTCAGGAACCCACAGGGAGTTGCTGTGAGTCAGCATTGATGATGGCAGTGAGACAGAGATACACACACACACACAAGTATATGTGTGTTTATGTATTTATGTATATAGATACATATTTGAAAGGGTATTAATATCATGCATAATGCAATATATACACATATGTAAAGTATTAAGTAGTACTTCCCAATTAACATTTTTCATATAGATATATAATATATATATGATACATGCACACACATGTATGTAATTTTTTGGAATCCCGGTGGCATAGCGGTGACAAGTTGAGCTGTCATCCACAGGTCATCAGTTCAAAACCACTCCTTGGGAGAAA
>PVJH01046033.1:0-12061 GCA_004026705.1 Nesogale talazaci | reverse complement strand
TTAATAATTTTAGGATTCAACATGCAAAGCAGAAGAAAATGTCCAGGGGTCATTTATGGGTATGTTCTGAATTTCAAGAAATGTGGAAGACATCAAATTCAATTTTATAATTTCATATCACATTACTTTTCTAGCTTTATAATTTTATCCTGCTTTCTTTTTCAGCTTGAACTTCATAGCACTGGCTTATTTTTCTATTACAGAATTTTTATTGAAAATTCAATCCACCCTTATTTCAATAAAGTTCTTTTTTCATATTATACTAGCCTTCTAATTTGGTACTTTCTTATGGTGGTATTTGGTAATATGGATACAATTAAAACTATGTAATATTTTTGCATCAACATTGTCAAGCAGTTTTCAAAATTCGATTTATATTTCTATTATGATTTTTTTATAATTATACTTATGCATTCTTTGTTTAAGGTGTCATTCCCATTCGAGGATAACTGTGTCTTTCTTTTTATTAGCTATATTTTGTTTTGTCTTCTAACTCATTCCAAATTAAACTTCTCTTAGCGCTTGCTCTCCTAGAACTATAATTTGGTAGCTACATAACTTCATGCCAACTTGCTAAATGGAAGTAGAGATGGAGACCAGGGTGTCAATCAGGTCACAATCTGATGATGACTCTTAGTGGACATGACCTTCTAATAAGGATTCTGGGAACTTCCTCTTTCTCCCTGCAGGTGTCTCTCTGTCTCTGTCTCTCTGTCTCTCTCTCCTTCCTGAGAAGATACTAGATGAGCTGGAGGAGCCATGTGGAAACCTTCATAGCACTGAGATGCTTCCAAGGCCACTGGGTACACAAAATCTTTCACCCACCAACCTTTGTTCTTCCTGCATTCTGCATCATTCCATGTACTACATGAATCTGAAGAGAATTTTTAGAGTAATAATGGACACATGGATTAATGTAGGACTTATGAACTTGATCTGGGCTGGGCTAGGATGTTTGTCAATATAGAATTTGCTCATTGATCTAACACTTTCTCTTACACAGTGTCTCTAGATTTGTAACTCTAGTCAACCCAGACTAACACACATATTTTGAAACTAAGATTCTAAGGTAAGTATTTTGTTTAGCAGGGCAATAAGGGTGGGGAATCAGAAATAGAAATCAGCAATGAGAGTGATTAAAAAATAAATAAAACCCACATCAAACTTTCTACCATTACATCAGTTCCAACGTCATGTGAAAACATCTCCAACTGCCAATAAATTGTGGCAAAACTCTAGAAAAAAAGGTAAAACACCTACCTAAAGGACTTCACCAGGAGGCAAGGGAGTTGGCAGGGATTTGGGATGAGGTGGGCACTGCATTCCATAATCTAAAAGAAACTGGTGGTAAGAAAGAAAGAGAGAGGGAGACAGACAGAGAGAAAAATGTACCCATGGGTATTTTGGCATCTGTCAGAGCACACTGAAGATGTAAAACTGGATGGATCCTGGTATATATGGACCAACTGCAAAGATTTTATTTTTGCCAACATGCCCCTTCCAGCCTTTTAATCTCCTTGGTTTAGACAGTCAAATCTGTGATCTAGCTTTAAAGGGATAGCCTATGCTACATCTAATTTATGATTTCCTTAGACATTCATTTAATGGACTAGTCTGTCATACTAAGATATCATTTGGCTCCCTTTACCTGCAAATTTGAAAGCAAGGGACTCCATTAACACTGTACCCCCAGCAGTATTTTCCAAGACACTCCCAGAGAAGATAGAGCCCTTGAGTTTTGAATCCACCAGCCTCTGAGTAATTGAATCACAACATAAGTGATGGGAGAAGCACCAGATGTCTTGCTACCTTTGTTCACTGAGGAAGGAATAAACATTCTTACATTTATCAAACAAACATTTGTTTCATGGTTGTTCTCCATCCCGATGAATTGGTTTTTCTTGTCACAGAAATTTCCTCCCAGAATCCTGCCAATTTTTTCCCCAGAAAATTCCTCCCAGACTAAAAGACTAGCTACTTTTCCATCTATGTGTGCAGGAATGTTATAAACTCTTCTACACATATTTTTTAGTTAGGGTTCAGAGGAAGTTGATTAAGAGTTTGCTAACCAAGAATCATTTCACAATGAAACTCTAACCATTTTCTTATAATTTTCCTTTTTTGAAAACTCTACATTAGCTCTTCTAACACTCCAGCTTTTTGTATCCCTTCCTTATAAGCAAGCTCTTAGTTGGCTTTCACTCTGATGAGAGAGAGTCATCAAAAGTGGATGATATAACTTCTTCACGGAGACACTCTTCTTAAAAAACTTTGTTTCCTATACCAAAGCTATACATATACAAAATACAGTACAAACAAAACATCACACAAAACATCAAGATGTTACAGGACAAGCATGCTTTTAGCCCACGTAGTTTGCTTTTCTTGTTTTGCTTTTTGTTTATTGAAAGTAGAGGTTCTATTCTGTACCTATATATCAATATGTATGCTGTAGCATAAAATATAACCACATGCCAACCTAATACTATCATACTAAAATCTAATGCTTTTTTGGTTACTTTTGCTGGAATTAGTGAAGAATAGGTTAACAGTATTATATTCTGTTCTGACTAACTCTCTGTACTATCATATCTCAGGAGAATGAATTTGCACCCATGGATTTCAATATTTCATTAGAGTATTTAAATCAAGACCCATTGATTTAAAAGTGAACCACCGTCTCAAGCTATTGCTACAAACTGTTTATATCTAATTTTCAGGATATCATTGGGGAAAATATTATGCACAAAAATGATTTAAACAACATCTGCTTCTGTCACTGTTATAATCCTCTCAGAGACAGCTGAAAGAAACCATTTTTGTCTTGTGAGAATAGTCTGTTCTGTTCTAAATGGGTTAAGTGCATGCAATAATAGAATATAGAGGGAAATCAGAATAATAAAATATGAATAGAACATGATTTAGCTCTGAACTTCATAATCCTACTCCACAAGAAATAATTTGCCCAACACATAGACTTTCTCTGGCAAGTTATGATCAAGTGAAGCAAAATGAATGGTCTTTAAGTCCATTCCCTGTAGTTCAATAGTTTGGTAGTCAGAAATTGTTAACTTTTTAATTTTATCAACCCATAGGAGCACATTTATGTGGCGTTTTTGAAATCAGGTGCACCTCACTCTTATTCTCTATTTATGTAGTGTTATCACAGTAGCCAGCCATGGTCCTTGGTTAAGGTCCATGGCAGGCAAAGGTAATAGCCTATGGTTGGTTGATAAAAGCGTCATCACTCCCTTACCACAAATTGGGACAACGTCAAATCTTCAGAAGGCTCACAAAATTGCTTAGAACCACATTGCAATCACATTTCAGGTCAATTTCTCTCTGCCCACATTTCCTTTTCCTGGAAGTATGTCTCTCAAAAAAACAACCACCAATAAACTGAGTCCACACAATCTCAATCTAAGATGCTAGGAGTGGTCTAAATAGAACTTGAAATGGAACACTTGCTCAAGCTGACAGTATCTGAAGTATAGATAATTCTAGGCAAGCCAGACTCAGAAGAGGACATGAAACAAAGCCTATCATTGCTGATGTCAGATTGATCTTCACTCAGAGTATAGAATACAAGACTTTTACTTGTTTGTGTTCTATTGACTATACAAACACATTGGACTGTGTTGATCATAATAAACTGTGGAAAACTTGAGAAGAATAGGAATTCCAGATTACTTCATTATGCTCAGGCAGAAAATATGCATAGATCAAGAGACAGTTTTGCAAACAGAGCAAGGGAATGCTGTGTGGCTTAAATCAGAAAAGGTCTGGATCAGGGATATATCATTTCATCATACTTATTCAATTTGTATGGTGAGCATATCATCTGAGAAGCTAGTTTATCTGAAGAAGGCTTCAGGATTTGGAGAACAACCTGAGATATACAGATGGCAAAACCTTGCTTGATGAAACTGAGGACGAGTTGGAACACTTGCTAAAGCAGATCAAGAGTTGCACCCTTTAGTGTGGGATACAACACAAGGTGAAGAAGACAACATTTTCACAACCAGACATCATGGCTAATAGCAAAAAGGGTGAAGTTGCCGAGGATTTTTGTCTTACTTTAATCAACCATCAATGCTCATGGAAGTAGCGGTTAAGAGATAAAAAGATGCATTATGTTGGGTAAATCCTCTGCATGAGACTTCTTTAGAGTATGGAAAATCAAAGATGTTATTTTAAGGACTAAGGTCCACCAAACCATGCCTTTTCTTGAACATTGACTAAAGAAGACTGAAGAAGAACGGATGCATCTGAGATGTCGTGATAGATAACAATATTGAAGGTACCATGAACTGATAAAAAGACAAGTTCATCTGTCCTGAAAGCCCAGCCAGAATGTTCCTTAGATGCAAGGATGGAGAGATTTTGTCTTAAAAACTTGGATATGTTGTCAAGAAATACCCATCCCTGGAAAGGAGATCATGTTTGGTAAAATAGAGAACCTGGAAGGATAGGAAGGTTCTCAAGGAGATAGATGGATACAGTGGCTGCAACAATAGGCTGTAAGCCTAGAAACAATTGTGAGGTTGTCAAAGATCATAGAGTGTTTTGTTGTTGTACATAGGGTTGCTATGGGTGGGAACCAACTAGATGACATGTAACAATAGTCTGGTCCTTTGTTACAATTATCAAAATATTCACCTGGGATGATCTGAGATGGAATAGAGGTAGAAAGTGCATAGTAGTTAATAAAATCCCTCTAATGCTTAAGAAATATGGGAGAAGCAACTCCTGTAATGACAATGGAAACAGGTGGTGGTGACTCAGCACCATTGATTCACAGCAGAAAAATAATGATCAATTCAAAATGAAATGGGAAAACCAATGGACTCCCTGTCCATGTTTAAGATTCATAATTTGGAGGTCAGACCTAGCATCAAATTAGGTATTGGATTTAACAAAGTATATATATCAAAGGTTCCAAGAAGAAAGGACTGCTCCAAGGAGCTCCTGGCAGGGCCCTATTTTGAGAAGGCTGAAATCCTGAAACTTGGATGGAAATATCTATGAAAATGCAATGAAGTATCTTGAAAGATCGGATTCTTCATAAACTTCTACACCAGCATAAAGGGTTTAAAATAAGGTAAGAAACTCTGATTGATTTGGAAGGGAAAGCTGGGCCTATTACATAGCTGGGGCTATGCAAATAACTGAACAATTGGATAAATAGAATGCAATTAAGGGATGAGACAATTATTTTGTTGCCTATACATTCATAGCGCTGTTCTCTCACCTGGGCTGACTTTATACTTTTCTATTCTTATTAAACTTGATATTAAAAGTCAAACTTAAACACAATCTAAAAGTCAATCCTTGGGGTTTTATGTCAATTCAGTGAAGTTAAAACTTCTTCTATGGGAGCAATATTGAAAATAGGGCCAGGAACTAGACTAGAGAACAGATGCCAAGGGATGTGGAAGCCTAGTGAAATAATTGCCTCACACCCATTTTCTCTGAGGCTTACAGGCAGTCACATGATCTGAAGAGATCTGCAAGGAATAAGATGGGTTACATTTTGGACACAAATGTGGCTCACCTAGCCAAGGAGAGGTCAAGATTTAAACTGGGACTTTTAGCCACTTCATTTAGGTTTCATCGTTTGTGAAGAATGCTCATTTCCACTCTAGATAGACAGGATAAGAAACTATATTTTTTAAATCCCCATGTGATTCTTATATATCTTAATGTGATTCTTATGTATACATAGAGTCTATAGTTTCATCAACAATTGACTGTCTCTGTGAGCATCTTTCAGATTGTATGCATAACGACTTTACACTTTTCCTAATGGATGCTATTGTTGTGTGCCATCCAGTTGATTCCAATTCATTGCAGTTCTATAGCATAGAGAACTTCCCAATACTTAGGAAAAATCTATTCATTTATATTGTAGTGATAGAAGAAGCAAAAATTAGCACATCATAAGCTACTAAAAGAATGGAAAAATTACCTTAAAAGAAATACAGGCAGAACATTCCTTAGAAGCAAAACTATGAGACTTCCTCTCACATACTTTGGACATGTTATCATGAGGGAATCAATCCTTGGCCAATGAAAAAGAGAAGGACCGTCAATGAGATAGGTGGGTACTGTTGTTGCAACAATGTGATCAAGTATAGTAAAAAATTAAGCATATATTAAAAAATAACTGCTTTCAATTGCCAACACTTTGAAACATGTCTTTGTGTATCACCCAACAGATTGAATAGCAGAATTCCCATCCTAGCTGAAGTCAATAATATGGGGCTGCCCTTATCTGACCTCCTCTGACTTCCCTATTGGTGTAAAGCAGGGGTAAGACTTGCTTTCACCTTCCATCCTTCCATCTTTACCTTGTTCTGGCAGCAACCATTACTCCTATGATATTCCATTTTCATAACAGATTAAAGTGACCAGAGTTTAAGCAGGACACCATTGACTGGGGCGGGGGGGGGGGGGGGGGGGGGGGGGGGGGGCGGCGCAGATCTTGATTAAAATTTGGTCTCTTTGGAGCAACAAAAAAATTCATAAAATACAAAAATAGTATTGTAATATATTTATTTTAATTTTAAAGCACCACAGGATTTGAACAAACTGTTAAAAAGTGGAACATCTGGTCACCTTATAATAGGTTCAACAATTTGTTGCGATGGCCACATAGAACTCACAAGCAGCACTCACATTTAAGAGGGTTTACTATGAAAGTCCACTGGTTGCCACAGTCAGAATCAGCAAACAGGAAAGATACAAGCATTTGGATCACAGTAGCATCTCTCCTAAACCAGCAGCCAAAACTCTCTAAAGTTTTCAGCCTCTTAGTCATGTGGTAGTCAAGTCTCTCTCCCATCCGTCAAGTCTCTCTCCTATCCTCACCCAGTCATCTATGTAGTCCCTTAGTCTTGCTTCCATGGGCCAGGAAGCCAGCCTGTCACTCTCCCTTCGTTTTGGTGCTCATCCTCTTGCTCTGTCCCAGAGTTTCAATAAGTACAAGTTCTGGTATATCTGGTCTTGGCATCCTTAGTCAGTTAAGACCGGTGCCTTGAACATTCTCTTCTAGTCATCCCTGGGAAATCTCTGTGTGTCACAGATGACTCTTAGATATCTATCTGTATGTCCCAGAATGGTGTGACTTTTATCTTTTATCTGACCATACAATACTCCCAGAGAAAACCGGAATGATTTCTGTTTTCATACCCCCAAGAAAGCAATGGATATGAAACCAGGTAACACCCTCTACTAAGGTCAGTCATTAACATCACATTTATCCTGTAAGAAATTGTTCTTAAGGCATGCCATCTTCTTCTTTCATAGCAGAAAAAAGGTAGGGACAACCCAAAGTGTAGTCCCTAGAGCTGTTTCTGGAAACCTTGGATGTGACTTCCAGCTCCTCTCTCCCTTACATTCTCCTGAGATTTTTTTCCAAATTAATGCCACTGCCTATTCTACCAAACCCCTCATTTTATTCTCTTTTTCTAGATTTTCAGCCTTCAAACTCCATTCCAGACTTGGATGGACAGCATGTGCTGTTTACTTATTTCTTTCCTCTAGAATCTAACTCAAACTTGCATTCCAGGAGCTCGTCAGGATGGCACAATGGGTAGTCAAAGACGCACACTCTGTTAAGAATGGATCTACCATAAATGTATCTGAAGCATCCCTCCCAAGAGATCAAGCTAAAAATAGGATTAAAAACTGTAATATTCCACGTTAACTAGAAAAACTAATCCAGATCCACTACTCTGTATGTCAGAGAGAACTTTACATCAAAGAGCAATTGTACACTAAGAAAACTTCCCAGCCCAGTCCAGATCAAGTCTGTAAGTCATACATTAGCTGAGATGCCCAATACTAACCTAATAAACTCTTCTTGAAACTGACACAAACCATGAAATGATCAAGAATGCTGGAAGATCACTGGCAATGCGTGGAAAGTCTTATAGATTCAGTGGTGGTGGAAGTATCTCAGTGCTGTCATGGGTCTCCTCCTGGCTTTTCCAGCTCCAGGGCTCTGGTTCCATCAGCTTAGCACCATGTGTCTTGTCAGCAATGTGGGTCTGGCCTCCAGAGCTATTTATCTTCTTCGTGCCTCCAAATGAGGTGATCAAGCTGCAAACTGATTGACAAGCTACACTCCCACCCACTCCCACCCCCCTTCTCAAGTTGAAAGATCAGGTAACTATGACTGACACACATAGAAATCAGGATTTTAAAATACTAAAAATGCATAAGACATGTTGTTTTATCAATTATTACTTATATGTAAATCACTCTGTACTGCCTCTTTATGAGGCCATCAAGTTGCAACCTGATTGACAGACTAAACAAGACCTCTTCACTCTTAATAGTCTTGAGTTGATACTAGATTACAAAACTTCCACAAAGACCAATTAGTTACTTTACTTCAATCAATAATTCATGTTCATGGAAGCAGAAATAAGAGTCAAATAACCTATTTCATGGGCAAACATATTGCAAAAGACCTCATTTAAAGTTGTAAAAGTCAACTCTGTGACTTCAATGACTCTCTTGCACCTACCTAAGCCACAGTCTTTTTAGTCATTTCATAAATATGATAGATGGGTGTTGAAAAAGGAAAAAAAGCAGGAAAATATATGTATTTCAATTGTAGCGTTGTCAAACATTGAATAAGCCATGGAATGTAAAAATAATGGACAAATTAGTCCTAGCAGAAATAAAATCAGAATACTCTTTGGAACTGAGAATGGCAAGAGTGGAAGGTAGCAGGTGAGGACATAGACTCCTTTGCCAAGGGGGCTCCTATTTAGCCTACTTACATTGGACTCATCATCAAGAAAAATGAATTACTAGAAACAGACATCATGTTGATGAAATAGGAGATCAATGCAAAAGGAAAAATCTCACAAAGATGGCATGACACAAAATTTAACAATGAAATCAAACATAGGATAAGGCCATAGAAATGGGTCATGACCAGCCAACATCTATTTTTGTTTAAGTAAGGCCTCCATGACACTTATTTCTAACCTGTAAGATGAAGCAACAAGAAGGAGGGGCTTTTATAACATATCCTTAGTGCATCCCCTTGTTCTGGAGAAAATTGTTATCTTGTCAATTTGTCAGTGACTTTTTCTATAGCCTACATGAAGTATAAAGATTAGTTAAATGGCATAATATAAAGAAATTGATATTAGGCAATGAAACAGTGCCATTTGATAAATACTTTTTAAGTACAATAAACCCTTGACAGCTATAAAATTATGAGGAGACCAACAGACATTTTCTGTATAAGGTAATTGGCCAAAGTTTGCTTTCTGTTGAATAATAAACTTCAATGTTCATAAATCAATAAATTTTAATGCTGTTTTTAATTGATTATGTAAATCAATTTTTAATATTTTATCTAATCGACATTTACTCTCACTAATGATGTTTTCTACATTAAGTAAGCATTCATGACAATATACTAAAGTAGGACAGATGTGTGGCAAATTGACAGGGCCAATGTCATTGGATTTTTAGTCTTCCTTACACTGCAGTGACTGCGTGAGGTGCAGACTAGAAATTCAGAGGGAACATTGTGTGTACCCTCTCAGTAAATTCTTGGAGAATTTCTCTTGGACTTATGGCTATAAACTAATTTTTGAAACAAGGGTAGTACAGTGATAGAATTCATCCTCTGTACATGTGACCTTTGTTTAATTCAAGTCAATGTCCCTCAAGCAAAGCTCACACCCCCATCCCTTCTGCTCTGTGTGTAGCTCTGATGCTGAGCAGAGTTGGCTGGAACTTCTAGGCCAACATGGACTCAGCATGAGATTTTTTAATCTATTTCTGATCATGAGCCAATAGAAACCCCGTGGTTGCTTTAACAGTTTATTGCTGTTACTTTTGTTTGGGAATTTTAATGGTATTCTCTATAGCTATAGAGATAGTGACTATATTGATTCATTGAGGGTACAGCAGACATTAAAGAAGAAAGCAGATATTGAGAAAATATATTTGGCTCATAGCAGTCTGATCCACAAATACTCATATTGATGGTACAAGGCCAGGTATCCTTGAGAAATGAAGATAATGGCCCTTGTATTTCATGCAGCACTGCATTCTTTATGATATTGCACATGGCATTTCCATGATCCAAGGGCCAACCCGATGGCAACTAATAGCCGTTGTTTGGGGTTCTTTTTTTAAGAAATTAATTTTAACGACTAATGTTTTCTTCTTATGTCTTAAGAAAATGATTTTCTGTATTAATTCCCAAATACTTATCTTTGGACACTAAACAATATTTATCTTCATCTACTAAACCTATTTTCAGAGGTGCTTTATGCCGTAAGAATATGGGAAAAAACAAAATGAGTACTAAATTGCATTAAGAAGCTCCTTAAACAAAGTTGAAGTCACTGGCACATAGTCCTTCAGGTGGATTTTATAAACAGTTGATTATATGGTTTTCTAGAGTAGAATAAGCAATATTTGTATCTTGATATTCTTTCAGCCAAATTGACATCTCATATGGCCTGCCCAGAGCAATGAGGACAGATATTCCAATGGGATTCTCCTGCACCTCCCCCTTTGTTTCTGGCACGTTCTTCATCTCACTCCATCTCCATTTGACTAGGAACTCTTGCCTCCATAGGTTATCTGATCCAACCTCAGGAAATTTAGAATTGATATCTAAAATTGGTCTCACTGGGGTTAGTTTCTTAGCTCTGCCTAAAAGACTTCGTCTAAATTTGGACTCTCTCTTTGGCATCTGTCCTCAGATAGTAAAGTTAATCCTAATTCTAGCCTCTAGTGTCTTGGCCAACACCCCAGCCAAACTACCCTAGAAAATGTAGTTGATGGATTGCTATGCCTCTTTCTGTGATTGTGATGGCTTCTCTGTATTAATTTATCCTTCAGTTCTCTTTGTATTCCATATAGGTAAGCAAGAGCCTTTTGTGTTGGGGGAAAAACACACTGAAAAGAGTGTATAACCACTAATAGCAAGCTATTTGGAAAAGTAAAATTTGGAGTTTACATGGCTATTGAAATGAGGGAGCTCAGACACAGCAATGGAAATGACAGCTCTCTTGTTTCACGCTACAGTGCATTTGTTTTATAATACTGTGGAAAATCTTGCTTTTTCCAAACAAAGACAATCACCAGGATTCTCTGCACTTGGTACCCATATAACTGAGTACATTTAGTTCCATTATTACATAAAGAAAAGCAAACCTACTGTTTTTGACAAGGAAGTGGCACTTTTCTGAGGCCACATGAGAATATTATGTAGGTACCTGTTACAAGAGCCAGAAAATTAGCCAGCAATTATTAACCTGCCCATTTCAAGCAAAGTACTTAGAATCAAAGTGTAATTATGAATAGAGAGTTAAATGGAACATTTCTCAGGTCTGTTGCTAACCATGTGCAAAGCCACCAAATACACAAAATGGACATTCAAAAAACATTTCTCGCTCCTTGGCATGAATAGTTTTTATGTTTAAAGATTTTGAAGATTTCCACCTAGATTTTTTTTACCATTTCCTATAAATATAAATTTTTAAAACAAACAAATGTATTGCTGTTATGCCAGTGCTGACCTGTAGGGAACTTATAGGACAGGGTAGAACTGCCACTCTACATAGTGAGTTGACATTAATATAAATTGGAAGTGAAATCGCAGTGGCAATTTATCATTGGCAAGAAGGAGGGAACGAAAGTAGAATAAAAAGGTGGAATGAATGAGAGTGCCTGAATAGGGCTTTAGGTGTCAGGGGGATCTGGAAGTGACACCTAGTGTGAAATGAACATGTGTAATTTCATATACGTAATTTAAACTCACTAAGCCACAGTTTTATCAATTAAATCGAATGCAGAGTTTAAGGTTATTGGAAATAATTTTTAAAAGAATGTGTTGTCTGGATTTCTGAGAAAACATAGCCACCAGATAGAACTTCCTAGTGAACTTGACCAGGTATGGCCAGCATCTAACACAGAGGGACTGATGCCCTAGAAAATCAAATGTGGGATCTAAACTCCAGGTGCTTCCAGAGCATTTTTTAGTTTCTGTAAAAATATTCAAAACTCTTTTCCTCCC
>PVJH01046032.1:0-13652 GCA_004026705.1 Nesogale talazaci | reverse complement strand
CATTTATTTTACTCATTTGTGATCATATTTCCCACAACATAAAACTGGGTGGTCACTTTTCATCAATATAGAAGAAACATTTTCAAGGACAATTGTAATCCTGGGATATTTATGCTTCAATCACTAAAATTTCCTTGAAAATGCACATAACGAGACATGACCTGCGCAATTTCTAAGGCAAGAAGAAAACATCAAGTATAATTTGTGAGAAACCCTTTGGTAACTATCCTCAAAGGGTAGGAATTCTGGGGAAATTATGAAGAAACAAAGTATTTCCTGAAATTAGAAGCTAAGAAGTTGGCCTAAGAGGTACAGCAGGGTAAAGGGGGATAACAAAGAAGACCCATCAGGTTCTGATCTCAGGGCAGACAAGGCTGTTGCTTATGTGCACAAAAAATATCCCTCCCCCCAAAAAATACGTATTCTTACACCCAAGGCAAATATTCCACATGTGTAAATTATGAGGACTTAATGATGGGGACATTTAGGAAGATTACAAAGGTCACAATACACTGTTAAATATTTATGTCTCTACTCTGAAGTAAAGCCGTATTCACCCACTGAAATTATACTATGCAATGCCTGAACTTCAATGAATGAGTATAGACAGTATTCAAAATAGTTGATAGACGTAACAAACACTGAAGGAAATTTGGGAGCACCAGTGCTTGCACAGGACCCACTCTGTGGCTAAACACAGGGCCAGCAGATTGAAGCAACCAGCTCCAGCATTGGCATAAGATATCTACCAGTCCCCAAAAGATTTGTAGGTTAGAAAAAACAAAAAGGGCGCTGTTCCAATCTGTACCACAGAGTCGCTGTGGATCTGTGTGGATTACATTTAAGTTACTATATTGTAACCTTTTTTTTTCTGATTTAGAGGGGGAGGGTCTGACAGAAGGAAAAAGCTTTCTTAGGAAGAAATTGCTTTTTTCACTTGAGTTTTTTGTGTGAATGACTCTATGATTTTTCTCTTAATATTTTAGGCCAACTTCAGAGAGCACATGGTAAGTATAACAATTCATTTATGTGTATGAGTTGATATGCATAGGGGGATTTCTGACTATTGCCCCTTTTTATTCCTTTCACTGCCTCTATCCACAGTTTGGAAGATTTAACCTCTATGTAATTCCTGACACCCTCTCATGGTACAAGGACATCCCAATTCCATTTCTCTCCCCTCCCTTCTCAAGTCAGCTGACTCATGTTTCCTATTGCTCTTCTATTATTTTTATTGCATTCTTTTCCCATCATTCTATTAAACTCATAGCAGCTCACGCTGGCCCACTGTGCAATGAGGGCCATGGTCAGCATGTGTTTGTACTCTCTGATCCTCACATGTATCTTTCTTGAATAAATTGACATGCAAAACTTCACAGTTAGTTACTTACAATCCATGGGCTCATTGCATGCTGCCCTCAGAAGAAGCTAACTCAAGAGAAACATAGAAAAAAATCAGAGTTTCTCTTGCACAGATAACTTGGCACATGGCTTTCCTCTAAGTGATAATATTGTTGGGGAGGGACTTGAAGCTTCATGCCTCTCTTCCCACAGTTCTTGCAATACACTTGAGCAAGGGTGCAGCCTGTGCCTTCCCCATGGAGGACTTCTCTGCAAAGACCCTCTGAGCCTCCTGTTCCTCCCTATGATGGAACACAGGGGACGCTCCTTTCAGCATTACTTCCAAAGCATTCTCAGGACCCAGGACAGATGTCTCACACGCATAATTTTTTGTGTGTTTGGGGTAGAATGAGTTATAAAATCCTATTTCAGCAGAATCACACCAGTGGAATGCATCATACAGAAAATGCTATCTCTTTAGGTAATGGATATTGAAAAACATACCGAAGTTTTTCATTTGCAAAGAGATAGTCTATTCTTTGATCAATCGTCTGTGGTAATTGACTGTCAAATACAAATAAATGGACTTTGATGCTGCCCTCCCACAAATATAAATACAACAGAAAATGGCTAAAAATCTTCAATAAGAGAGCTCTCACAATTAAACTTTGACAAGAAAACATGAGAAATTGTCAAGATTTGCACCTAAGCATAAACTTGTAACTTATAATTCTCACAAAAAAAACAACCTTCCACATCCTAAGTTGATGTGCTGAATCACATTTAAAAATTTTTAAAAAATCTTCGCAAACAAAAGAACACTCATACCTTAGAAGCAGCAAGACAAAGAAACAAATCAAAACTTCCACAAATGATTGCAGCAGACAGGTCCCAAGAAAAAATGAGTGAGTGGTGGATGAACACCAGAGAAATGTTGCCTAGTGTTAGTTACTCTGGGAAACACTGTGAAGGTTTAAAGTGAAAACATGATGATCTGTATCTTGAGAAAAAATAATGGTTTTTGCATAATCTCGACATACAAGAGAATTACAGGCAACCATACACTTATGCGAATGTAGGTAAAAAAAATTTTAAGTTTGTGAACCCTGTAATCTTGTTAACATTTTGGGGCCATTGTCAATGTCTACATTTTTTTTCTTATCACACAGATATGTAAGATGTTGTGAAATATAATTAAAAGTGGACTGCTATCTTTTAAGAAAGAGAAACTAAACGGAGACTCCACAAGAGGGAAAAATTAAAATTTCCAAACAATACATATGTTAAACTAGGACAAAATAATTTTATTGGAACAACAAGAAGATGAGATAAAAAGCACTGAGATGAAACTAAAGCAATAAATATTTCCTATCTAGCAAAGAATTAGGCTTTAAATATCTGGACAGAACTGAGGGGAACGATGTGGTTTTGTACATTCACACATATTCTAGGAATCAGAGGAGAGTTAAAGAAGAGAATAGCAGTGTAACATATTTGAATGAGGACAGTGTAGATTAACTTTTTTAAATTAAATATTCAATACATCCAGTACATCATGCATAACTTAAGTCGTGGAGAATGTTGACAGAGAAACTGTACTCCACAGATCTTTGATCAAGGAGGCCCCTAGTACTTTCAACTGAGGTGACTCTGGCGGGACTCCACCTTCAAGTTTTTCAGTTTGCTTCTAAACACCTCATTCCTTTGCACCGTGAAAGGCATCTGTTGTCATATATATCAAATAATTAGAAAAACACGTTCTAAATGATCTGAAGACAATCCTCTCTATATATGGACTTAATGTACAATAAAGACTTTCACTTGACTAATGTGAGGTCATTGAAATTCTGATACATTTGGATGGTGATAGCAGCTTTATGAGTCTCCAATAAATTGATTTTTAAAAGAAATTCTGATACTTTACTTGATGATTGCCTCATCCTTGTCGTTAATAAATATGTATCGCTGTTTTTTACAGGTGATACTAAGACAGAATACGGTGAGTTTCTCATCTTAAAACTATTGCAATGGCTAGATATAATGAAAACTCTGTTTGAGATATTATGAAGGTATGGCTTGCAGGACCTTGTCATCTCAGAGAATGGACAGTTGTCCCTAAGTTTACCCATCTATACGCATTGGAGACTGTGCTACTTAAATTGCAATGCATCTCAATGAGGTCCTGCTGAATATGTGTTCATTTACTTCCAAATATCCCTATCTCACACCTCCTGTTTTCCAGAGAAATCAAGGCAAGACAGAGGTAAAATACTAAAATTGCATGAGTGTCTAGCATATAATTTGAGACAGCCTTCACTCTAGGAGAGCGAATGTATGAGTTTCATAAAACTAGACTGTGCAAAGTATTTTCCCAGGAATAAGAAATTTACAATTTTGAGTTAACCTGCCGGTTCATATCCCTTTATGTTTATTGGACATTTCATTTCCTTTCTTTTAATTTAAATTTATTTTTAGAATAGAAAGAAGGGTAGGAACATGCTCTACACCAAACAAAAATCATGAAATTGAAGGGGCAATATTGAAAAAATAACTGAAATGTAAAATAACATTGAAGAGGCAAAAAAAACTCTTGTATCTTGTCCTCGTGTATGCCAGACCTGTGTGTTTGCCCTATGTACACTAATTGCACTGATTCTGCTGGACTGCACTAGAAAATGACTTGCATCTCTCAATAAATTGGCATTTTCTAATCAGAAAAGAGAAGTTCAGGACAAGTGAGTTGATGGCATTCAGTCACATGAAAGAGAAGAGATCTGAAAGAGCGCTTCTAGGATGCTTGGGCCAAAGACCTTAGCACAGCATATCGAAACATGGCTTGTTGGTTGCTAAATTGATTTTTCTGAACCTAGCTTCTGTGAATCGAAGAGGCTTTATTAAATTATAGCTCATATCATTATCTCAACAGAAATGCTCATGTCATATATTCCTCAAAAGAGGCAGTCAACTATTTTGGCCCTCCATGGTTCTCTCAAGGAAACCTAACCTTTGTTCACGGTCTTGCTCACTTCTATTTCATTCTGAATTCATAGTGATTCAATGGCTCTGGTGGAACAGTCATTGGATCACAATTAGTGGCTTTCTCTTCATTGACCTGCTAATCTCCAAGTCAGAAGTTCAATACAACAAGGCGTTCCAAAGGAAAAAGATGAAGTCTTTTATCTTATAAAGGTATACAGATTTAGAAACCCAAAAGAGACAATTCCAATGAATTCATTCACTTTATGTAGATGCAAGTTGCGATCAATCTCCAAACATTGCAAATACACAGCTGTTCATATACTAAAATGGCAAAATTTCATTGACATTGTTGCCTGCGGCTGGGTGAGAGCTTCTGTTCTTAGAGTCTCAGAAGTAGAGGCGAAATGGTTGGGAACATTAAAGCTATTTGAAGATGAAACACGTGCATCTATCAGAGTTTGTGAAAGATGATCTTCTTGATTGAAAACACCCATGGGATCCCAAGCAGATGTGTGTCAGAGCAGAAATGCCCTGCACAGAATTTACTATTGTTCAGTTCTAGAGAAATGGATCATGTGACCTCTAAAGAGGTAGCTCAGAATGACTCAGACTCTAAAAGATCTATTAGGGAGGCACTTTGTCTAGCTGCACCATGCATGCACTTGATTCTGTATACACAAGAATGCTAAAGGAAAGCCAAGCCTTACTATGAGGAACATCTTAGGATACCAAGAAGAGCAGCTCCTACTTTAACTACACTGAAAATCTTCTTTGTTTTATGAAGATTCATTCCACTCTCCTCAACTCTGAATACTTACCTTCTTTGTCAAAGATTATGGTAGTTCTCATGATCATGCACTTGCAAGAAACACCAATGATAAGCTCTCAGTCTCTGACAATATGAATGATAGGGATTCAGTGCCGTGGCCATGCCCATAGCAAGCAGTGGTGCCTTTGTGTTTTCTACTAAAATCCATCTCAATTTAGACCTTCATGAAGAGGTGTCAGCTTGTCCCAAAGACTATTCATTTTCAGCCTGAGCCCCAGTGGCCTAGTCATTGTGCGCGGGACTGCGGCCCACTGGGATGGAGGTTCAATTCCAGCAGTGGGGCTGGGCCACCTGCTCCCACCACTGGAGAGCAGTGATGCCCCGCCCCCAAAAAAAGAGTATTCATTTTCTTCTTTGTTTCCCTATGAAATGAAGACAGAGATGGATGTTTACCTTTGTATCAAGGTCAGACACGGATATTCAGACCTTGGTTCTAGCAGTGCAAGTGCATGTTCAGCTCAATGTGTTGGGTTGTACAAGGGTCTAAGTCCAGGAATACATTATTTCTTGTCAAACGCTCTCATTTGACATGGATATTTGCTTCTCTTCCTGTTTAATTAATATCAGAATGTTTGCATTTTTGCAGAGAAGCTGAAAGAAGAATATGGCAAATATCATATTTTCATTTATACACAGGGAATAGATTTGGTGAATTCTAGTCAGTTCGTAGGAAATAAAGAGTAGAAAACATTCTTCATCAATAACTAATTACATTGAACAAATTCTTGCACTAATAATTTTCATGCATCGATGTGATGTATTTCTTTCTATTAACCACACGATGACAATGCTAATACAGAAGCAATATGTATATATATATATATATGTATATATATACAGAAGCATATGTATATATATGAAAGGTCCCACACTTTTCTTGGAATAAAAGGTTTTTGCCTTTTTATATAAGGGATGTTTTCATTTTAGTAACTTAATTTTTATGATCTGAAATTAGTTCTCAGGTACACAGGCAATTTACACTAAATTCGAGTTATGTGGGAGAGAAAAGGGTAGCATTGAAGATGGAACTGAGAAACTAAGCAATCATCAATGAAATTCATTCACATTTTTCTTTCAAAAGCATTTATTTCATTCATTTGTAAACATATTTCCCACAACATAAAATTGGGTGGTTACTTTTCATCAATATGGAAGAAACATTTTCAAGGACAATTGTAATCCTGGGATAAAATTTCCTTGAAAATGCACATAACGAGACATGACCTGCACAATTTCTAAGACAAGAAGAAAACATCAAGTATAATTTGTGAGCAACCCTTTGGTAACTATCCTCAAAGGGTAGGAATTCTGGGAAAATTATGAAGAAACAAAGTATCTCCTGAAATTAAAAGCTAAGAAGTGGGCCTAAGATGTACAGCAGGGTAAAAAGGACTAACAAAGAAGACCCATAAGGTTCTGATCTCAGGTCAGACAAGGCTGTGGCTTATGTGCACAAAAAATGTCCCCCCCCAAAAAAAAAAACGTATTCTTTCACCCAAGGCTAAATATTCCACATGTGTAAATTATGAGGACTTAATCATGGCGACATTTAGGAAGATTACAAAGGTCACAATACATTTTTAAATATTTATGTCTCTACTCTGAAGTAAAGCCATATTCACCCACTGAAATTATACTATGCAATGCCTGAACTTCAATGAATGAGTATAGACAGTATTCAAAATAGTTCATAGACGTAACAAACACTGAGGGAAATTTGGGAGCACCAGTGCTTGTACAGGTCCTGTCTGTAGTTAAACAAAGGGCCAGCACATTGAAGCAACCAGCTCCAGAATTGGCGAAAGATGTCTATCAGTCCCCAAAAGATTTGGAGGTTAGAAAAAACCAAAAGGGCACTGTTCGAATCTGTACTACAGAGTCACTGTGGATCTCTGTAGATTAGATTTAAGTTACTATATTGTAAACTTTTTTTTTCTGATTTAGAAGGGAGGGTCTGACAGAAGGAAAAAGCATTCTTAGGAAGATGTTGCTTTTTTCACTTGAGTTTCTTGTGTGAATGACTCTATGATTTTTCTCTTGATATTTCAGGCCAACTTCAGAGAGCACATGGTAAGAACATGCTCTAGTCCAAACGCAAAAAATGAAATTAAAGAGGCAATATTGGAAAAAAAGTGAAATATAAAATAACATTGATGAGGCAAAATGAACTCTTGTAGCTAGTCCTAGTGTACAATTACATGCCAGACCCTTGTATTTACCCTATGTAAACCAATTGCACTGAGTCTGTTGACTGCACTAGAAAATTACTCGCATCTCTCAATAAATTGTCACTTTCTAATCGGAGAAAAGAAGTTCTAGACAGGTGTGTTGTTCGCATTTATTCATATGCAAAAGAATAGATCTGAAGGATCCCTTCTGGGATGCTTGGGCCTTAGCACAGCATTCTGAAACACGACTTGTTGGTGGCTAAATTGATTTTTCTGAACCTAGCTTCTACGAATTGAGGAGACTTAATTAAATTTTAGCTTATATCATTATATCAGCAGAAATGCTGCTATCATGCATTTTTCATAAGAGATAGTCAACCATTTTGATTCTCTGTGGTTCTCTCAAGGAAACTTGATATTTATTCATGGTCTTGCTCAGTTCTATTTCATTCTGCAGAGTCATTGGATCACAATTAGTGGATATCTCCATGTTGACCTGATAATCTCCAGGCCAGAAGTTCAAAACAACAAGGCATTCCTAAGGAAAAAGATGATCTTTTATCTTATAAAGGTGCACAGATTTAGAAATCCCAGAGACAATTCCGACGAATTCATTTACTTTAGGTAGATGCAAGTTGCAAACAATTTCCAAACATCTGAAATACACTAGCTATTCTTATCATAAAATAGCAAAATTTCATTGACATTGTGGCCTGCGATGGGATGACAACTTCTGTTCTTGGAGTCTCAGAAGTAGAGGTGAAAGGGTTTGGGGCATTAAACCTCTTTGAAGATCAAACACATGCATCTATCAGAATTTGTGAAAGATGATCTTCTTGATTGAAAACACCCATGGGATCCCAAACAGACGTGTGTCAGAGTAGACCTGCTCTCCACAGATCTGACTATTGTTCAGTTCTAGAGAAATGGATCGTGTGACCACTAATGAAGTCGCTCAGAATGACTCAGACTCTAAAAGATCTACTAAGGAGGCACTTTGTCTAGCTGCACCATGCATGGATTTGATTCCAGTTACACAAGGAAGCCAAAAGAAAGCCAAGCCTTACTTTGAGGAACATCTTAGGACATAAAGAAGAGCAGCTCCTACTTTAACTATACTGAACAATCTCCTTTGTTTTATGTACATTCATTCCGCTCTGCTCAAATCTGAATACTTACCTTCTTTGTCAAAGATTATGGTAGCTCTCTCACGATTGTGCACTTGCAAGAGACACCAATGATAAGCTCTCAGTCTCTGACAATATGAATGATAGGGATTCAGTGCCATGGCCTCTCCAATAGCAAGCAGTGGTGCCTTTGTGTTTTCTGCTAAAATCCATCTCAATTTAAACCTTCATGAAGAGGTGTTAGATGGTCCCAAAGAGTATTCGTTTTCTTCTTTGTTTCCCTATGAAATGAAGACAGAGATGGTTGTTTACCTTTGTATCACAGTCAGACATGGAGATTCAGACCTTGATTCTAGCAGTGAAAGTGCATGTTCAGCTCAATGTGTTGGGTTGTACAAGGGTCTTAGTTCAGAAATACATTATTTTTTGTCAACCTCTGTCATTTGACATGGATATTTGCTTCTCTTCCTGAGTAATTAATATGTGAATGTTTGCATTTTTGCAGAGAAACTGGAAGAAGAATATGGTAAATATCATATTTTCATTCATACACAGGGAATATATTTGGTGAATTCTGATCAGTATGTGGTAAATAAAGAGTAGAAAAAAACCTTCATCAATAACTAATTACATTGAACACATTCTTGCACTAATAACTTGCATGCATTGATGTGATGTGTTTCTTTCTACTAGCCACATGATGACTATGCTAATACAGAAGCAATATATATATATATGTGTGTCTATGTATGTATATGAAAGGTCCCACAATTTTCTTGGAAGAAAAGGGGTTTGCCTTTTTAGGTAAGGGATGTTTTGATTTTAGTAACTTAATTTTTATGAACTGAAATTATTTCTCAGGTACACAGGCAATTTACACTAAATTGGAGTTATGTGGGAGAGAAAAGGGTAGCATTGAAGATGGAACTAAGAAACTAAGCAGTCATCAATGAAATTCATTCACATTTTTCTTTCAAAAGCATTTATTTCATTCATTTGTAAGCATATTCCCCACAACAAAAAAATTGGGTGGTCACTTTTCATCAATATAGAAGAAACATTTTCGAGGACAATTGTAATCCTGGAATATTTATGCTTCAATCACTAAAATTTCCATGAAAATGCACATAATGAGACATGACCTGCGCAATTTCCAAGACAAGAAAAAAACATCAAGTATAATTTGTGAGCAACCCTTTGGTAACTATCCTCAAAGGGTAGGAATTCTGGGGAAATTATGAAGAAACAAAGTATCTCGAAATTAAAAGCTAAGAAGTTGGCCTAAGATGTACAGCAGGGTAAACAGGTCTAACAAAGAAGACCCATAAGGTTCTGATCTCAGGTCAGACAAGGCTGAGGCTTATGTGCACCAAAAATGTCCCCCCCAAAAAAACCATATTCTTTCACCCAAGGCAAATATTCCACATGTGTAAATTATGAGGACTTAATGATGTGGACATTTAGGAAGATTACAAAGGTCACAATGTATTTTTAAATATTTATGTCTCTACTCTGAAGTAAAGCCGTATTCACCCACTGAAATTATACTATGCAATGCCTGAACTTCAATGAATGAGTATAGACAGTATTCAAAATAGTTGATAGACGTAACAGACATTGAGGGAAATTTGGGAGCACCAGTTCTTGTACAAGTCCTGTTCTGTGGCTAAACACAGGGCCAGCACATTGAAGCAACCAGCTCAAGAATTGGCCAAAGATGTCTACCAGTCCCCCAAAGATTTGTAGGTTAGTAAAAGCAAAAAGGGCGCTGTTCCAATCTGTACCACAGAGTCACTGTGGATCTGTGTGGATTATATTTAAGTTACTATATTGTAAACTTTTTTTCTGATTTGGAGGGGAGGGTCGGACAGAAGGAAAAAGAATTCTTAGGAAGATACTGCTTTTTTCACTTGAGTTTCTGGTGTGAATGACTCTATGATTTTTCTCTTGATATTTCAGGCCAACTTCAGAGAGCACATGGAAAGTATAACAATTCATTTATGTGTATGAGTTGATATGCATAGGGGGATTTCTGCCTATTGCCCCTTTTTATTCCTTTCACTCCCTCGATCCACAGTTTGGAACATTTAACTTCTATGTAATTCCTGACACCGTCTCATGGTACGAGAACATCCCAACTCCATTTCTCTCCCGTCTCTTCTCAAGTCAGCTGATTCATGTTTCCTATTGCTCCTCTATCATTTTTATTACATTCTTTTCCCATCATTCCATTAAACTCATAGCAGCTCACTCTGGCGCACTGTCCAATGAGGGCCATGGTCAGCATGTGTTTGTACTCTCTGATCCTCACATGTATCTTTCTTGCATAAATTGACATGCACAGCTTCACAGTTAGTTGCCTACAATCCATGGGTTCATTGCATGCTGCCCTCAGCAGAAGAAGCTAACTCATGAGAAACATTGAATAAATCAGAGTTTCTCTTGCACAGATAACATGGCACATGGCTATTTTCTAAGTCATAATATTGTTGGAGGAGGGACTTGAGACTTCATGCCTCTCTTCCCGCAGTTCTTGCAATACACCTCAGGAAGTGTGTAGCCTGTTCCTTCACCTTCTCTGCAAAGACCCTCTGAGCCTCCTCTACCTCCCTATGATGGAACACAGGGGACGCTCCTTTCAGCATTACTTCCAAAGCATTCTCAGAACACAGGACAGATCTCTTCCATGCAAAACTTTTTCTGTGTTTGAGGTAGAATGAGTTATAAAATTCTATTTCCGCAGAATCACCCCCACAGAAAGCATCATACAGAAAATGCTATCTCTTTAGGTAATGGATATTGAAAAACATACTAAAGCTTTTCATTTGCAGAGATAGACTATTCTTTGAAACAATGGTCTGGGGTAATTGACTATCAAATAAAAATACAAATAAATGAACTTTGATGCTGCCCTCCCACAAATATATATACCACAGAAAATGGCTAATAATCTTCAATAAGAGAGGAGCAGTCACAATTAAACTTTGACAAGAAAACATGAAAAATCGCCAAGATTTGCACCTAAGCATAAACTTGTTACTTATACCTCTAACAAAAAAATATCATCCTTCCACATCCTAATTTGATGTGCTGAATCACATTTCAAATTTTTAAAAAAAATCTTTGCAAACAAAGGAACACTCATACCTCAGGAACAACAAGACAAAGAAACCAATCAAAGCTTCCCAAATGATCGCAGCAGACATTTCCCAAGAAAAAATGACTGAGTGGTGGATGAACACCAGAGTGAATGCTGCCCAGGGTTAGTTACTCTGGAAAACACTGTGAAGGTGCAATGTGAAAACATTATGCTCTGTGTCTTTGGGGAAAAAAATGGTTTCTACTGAATCTTGACCAACAAGAGAATTACAGGCAACCAGACACATATTCAAATGTAAGTAAAAAAATTTAAAGTGTGTGAACCCTGTCATCTTGGTAACATTTTGGGGCCATTGTCAATTTCTACATTTTACTCTTATCATGCAGATACGTAAGATGTTGTGAAATATAATTAAAAGTGTACTTTTATCTTTTAAGAAAGGGAAAATAAATGAACCAAACTCCACAAGGAGGGAAAAATTAAGTTTCAAACTTAATAGATATGTTAAAATAGACCAAAATTATTTTATTGGAACAAGAGGGTGAGATAAAAAACACTGAGATGAAACTAAAGCAATAAATATTTCCTATATACCAAGGAAATAGGCTTTAAATATCTGGACAGAACTGAGGTGGACTATATAGTATTTTACAATCACATATATTCTAAGAATCACAGGAGAGTTGAAGAAGAGAATAGCAGTGTAGCATACCTGAATGAGGACAGTGTATATTAACTTTTTTAATTAAATATTCATTATATCCAGTACATCACTCATAAATTAATTCATGGAGAATGTGGACAGAGAAACTGTGCCCCACAGATCTTTGATCAAGGTGGTTCCTAGTACTTTCAACTGAGGTGACTCTGGGGGGACTCCAAATCCAACTTTTTCAGTTTGCATCTAAACACCTCATACCATTACACTGTGGAAGGCATCTGTTGTCATATATTTCAAATAATTAGAAAAACACATTCCAAATGATCTGAAGATAATTCTCTTTATATATGGACTTAATGTACAATGAAGACTTTCACTTGACTAATGTGAGGTGTTTGAAATTCTGATACATTTGGATGGTGATAGCAGCTTTATGAGTCTCCAATAAATTGATTTTTAAAAGAAATTCTGATACTTTACTTGATGATTGCCTCATCCTTGTCGTTAATAAATATGTATCGCTGTTGTTTTACAGATGATACTAAGACGGAATACGGTGAGTTTCTCATCTTAAAACTATTGCAATGGCTAGATATAATGAAAACTCTGTTTGAGATATTATGAAGGTATGGCTTGCAGGACCTTGTCATCTCAGAGAATGGACAGTTGTCCCTAAGTTTACCCATCTATTGGCATTGGAGACTGTGCTACTTAAATTGCAATGCATCTCAATGAGGTCTTGCTGAATATGTGTTCATTTACGTCAAAATATCCCTATCTCACACCTCCTCTGTTTTCCAGAGAAATCAAAGCGAGACACAGGTAAGATATTACAATTGCATGTGTGTAGCATATAATTTGAGATAGTCTTCACTCTATGAGAGCGAATATATGAGTTTCCTAGAACTAGACTGTGCAAAGGATTTTCCCAGGAATAAGAAATTTACATTTTTGAGTTCACCTGCCGGTTTATATCCCTTTATGTTTATTGGACTTTTCATTTTCTTTCTCTTAATTTAAATTTATTTTTAGAATAGAAAGAAGGGTAGGAACATGCTATACTCAAAACACAAATAATGAAATTGAAGAGGCAATATTGAAAAAATTAGTGAGATATAAAATAACATTGAAGAAGCAAAATGATCTCTTGTAGCTAGTCCTCGTGGACAATTACATGCCAGACCTGTGTGTTTGCCCAATGTACACTAACTGCATTGAGTCTGTTGGACTGCACTAGAAAATGACTTGCATCTCTCAATAAATTGGCATTTTCTAATCAGAGAAGAGAAGTTCAGGACAAGTGAGTTGATGGCATTCAGTCATATCGAAAGAAGAGATCTGAAGGAGCCTTTCTAGGCTGCTTGGGCCAAAGACCTCAGCACGGCATATTGAAACATGGCTTGTTGGTTGCTAAATTGATTTTTCTGAACCTAGCTTCTATGAATCG
>PVJH01046031.1:0-12041 GCA_004026705.1 Nesogale talazaci | reverse complement strand
CACCTTACTGTGAGGTCGGTGGTTCAAACGCAGCAGGCACGCTTCAGGAGAAAGACTAGGGTGAAGATTGACAGCATTGGAAGCCCGGGAGGTCAGTTCTACCCTGTCTACCCCTAGTGCTACAATTTGGGGTTCACTCAGTGGCAGGAATTTTTGGTTTGATGTAGGGGATGGAGAAAGGGAAGGAAGGTGGGGAGGAGTCTGTGGGTCTGTGTGTCCTACAAGCAGTGGAGGCAGCTCTGTTGATAGCCCGAGTTTGACCCTTCCAGTTCACACAGAGGCAGCTTGGAAGAAAGCACCGACAAGGATTTGCAGACACTCAACCACTGAAGACTAGAGTACAGCTGTACTCTTGGTTGGTGGGCACGGCCAGTAACTGGTAGCCGGGTAGGATGATGGGTATGGGTTGGGGATTGTCCCAGGAAGTAGGCATTGAAGGGGGTTAGTCCGCAAGAGCTTAGGGCATCAAAATACCTCAACAGATCAAGAAGTAGGTGGGGTGGGGCTGGTGCAACTTCAGGCTGTGATGCAGTCTTGGGGGGCACCCCAGAGCACAGGTTCATCTCTAGGGGCATCTGCAGGGCAGGGCAGAAATGGCCTGGCCCTACCATGCTTGCACCTGACTGTGACTGCCTGGCCAGTGTAGCCTTGACCTGGTCTTCTTGTCGTTGCCTGTTGGCCAGGGTCTCTGGTGGCACCCCTGAAACTAGTCATCTGACGCAGCGTCCTGGCCTGTCCTTGTGGGATGCTGGTGGCAGCCCCCAGCAAACAGCCACGTGGCTTGAATCTGGGCCCAGCCATGTGCTGACAGCACCACAAGCCTTCTGCCCCAATACTTCCCACCACACAGAGCAATTACCACCACCCACTCTGCAGAGCAGACTGCTTGTCTGGGCAGGTGGGGAGACTGGGTTCAGATACAGGGCATTGATGTTTATAGGAAGGCTCTTATACGGTATCTGCGGGGACTGGCCTGCTCTGAAGGGCCAACACTCTGCTGACCCTGTCTTTCTCGTGGTCAGGCCAGCCTCTTAAAAAGTGCTGCATGCATATGTGCACACCCCTCCCCCTCCCCCATGAGTCGCTCCCGTCTCCTTCCCTAACCTCCTGGCCCTCGGTGGCAGCCAACACTCCTGACTGGCAGGCTGGGCACCCAAACTGGACTCAGTTCTCAGAATCACTCTGCTGAGTGGGAGCCTGGGATTTCCCACGTCTCCACCCTGGAAACCCCTCTTCTCAGTTTTGAATTCTCCTTTGAAAGCGAGGATGGACTCTAACTGCAGACTCAGAAAAGACCAACTGCTAAACAGGCCACCATGTTTGGGAAAGTGGGGGACCAGTGGAGAGGAGGGAAGCCCTACCCGAGAAGGTGGGCTCAAGGGTGAGAATAATGGGCTCACACACATCTGTGAGCTTGGAGATGACTCAGCACCGGACAACGCGTCTGTCTGTTGTACATCAGAGCCCACTCGGCGGCCAAGGGCACCCACACTAGAAGCTTATGTTCAGAATAATTGGTCTCCTAAACAAAATGGCCTTTGTCGTAATTGTTTTCCTAAACTACACAACTACGGCAGTTTGAGGTTAGTGTCAAATTCCAGGAGAGTCCCTTTTCAGGACAGGTGTTGCCTGGATTTTGGTGAAGGTATGCATCCACCTGTGGGGGATTGTGTCAGGTTGCCTTAAGCTTCTGCCCACAGCCCACGGCTCCCTGGGTCCAATGTAGGGGCCAGGGAACTCCAGGTAAGGACCTCTCTGTTTCCCAGAAAAGGAAAATAAAATGGAGATAAACAATGTCCTTGGCCAAGGTCACAGTCTGGCAGTGAGCCCGGCTCTCAGCTCCCCAGGCTGCAAAGTCCAGCTCCTCTGGGAAGCCTTCCCTGTGGTCACCCCCTGGCAGAGGCCTTCCGAAGGAAAACAGTGCCTATGGCAATTAGTTTTAAATGGCTGGGTGAGCTCTCACAGCTGGCAGTGGAAACTGTGATGGCAAACAGAAATGGCTCATGGGCACCCCTCCTCAGTTGGCGCCCAGGGCACGTGCCATACTTTCCATACCCTGGATATGCATGCCTGTGTCCACCCCATAGGCCACGCTATTCTCCCACCTGATTACAGCCTTCTGGCCCCACCTGAGATTCTGCCAGGCCGGGCCTGGACAGCTCCACATCTTCACGGAAACAGCCAGCCTCAGACTTGTCCCGTGGTGGGCTTGAGTGGTCAGCCTTGTTGTTCGCAGTGCAGGGCTGACCTGGCAGTGCCACCAGGACTCCCCTCTCTCTTGGGAGACTCTCAAAAGGGGGAAGACCCTTCTAGCTTTGAGACTGCTCCGACACTAGCCATGTGCTGCTCTTGGGCATTAGGGGGAGGTGGGGTGGGTCTTCTCAGTCTCAGTTTACTTAGCAGTGAAATGGGATACCGTGAGTCTGTTCCCGGGCTTCGGGGAGTGAAGGGGCAGGGAGTGCTCTGTCTTGATTAGCTCATCAACTAAAAACCCACTGCTGCCACCGAGTTGGTGCTCTTAGTGACCTTACAGAACAGGGTGGAACTGGCCCTTTGAGTTTCTGAGATTGTAATTGTCTCCAGAAGTGGAAAGTTCAGTCTTTCTCCAGAGGAGTTTTGAACTGCCGATCATGTAGTTAGCAACGTGGCTCATAACCACTGTGCCACTAGGGTTTCATTGCCAGGCCCCTTGGAGGCACTAAGTTCCACTTTTCTACCTTTTCTCTGTTCACTGCAGAAATGCCTTTCCTCTGCACCCATCTCTGACACTTACTGCTCTTGGTAATATTTAGCGTGAGGTGGCCAGGGATCCTCCCCCCCCCTTTTTTTTTCCTGGGAAGCTGTTCTTCCTAAGAAAACCACACCATTCTTGGAGCCCCATCAAAAGCTACCGTGTGTGACAGGGTCAGGGCCCAGCGCTGTGGGTCTTGGGGCAGACACAGGCCTGTTTCCTGAAAGGCCAAGCAGGATGACCTCACCTCTTCCTCAAGGCTGTTGGGAGGAGCCAGCTAACAAGAGAGCTGTGGATACCTGTGAGGATGTTGACGTGGCTGGCCAGTCTGCTGAGCTCATCACTGGCCCATGTGGACCCGTGCTGCTTTGGCCTGCGTCCACCTTCGGCTGTGCTTACCTTGGTCAGCCGGGGGCTTCAGAGATCAGTTCCTATCCAACTCAGTTCTGAATGATTATGGAGTCTAAACCAACAGAGATTCACTTATATTGATGAAGCGTTCTACCATAAGACAAAGCATTTTGTATGTAAAACCTTAATGCAACATTTGGGGCCAGGGGTCACCGGATGGTTAAATAAGGAGGTGTGCTTTAGCTTGCAGAACTTCACGATTAAATGTGTGCACATGATGAATAAACAGTATGAGACCCCATTGGAGGAGCCTTGCTGGGGCAGTGCTATGGCTGTGTACAGAGCTGCGAACCCAGCAAGCACGCCATAGAAGAAAGATGAAGCTGTCTGCTCCCATCAAGACGTAGCGGTCCAGAAGCCCAAAGGGACAGTTCTCTGTCCTATGACTCGGAACTCACTTGAAGGAAGTAAGAGAGATTATAAAACACAAGTGTCCTTACCCTGCCAGTATCTCATTTATCCTGCCAGAAAATTTCTGGGTACACACACACACACCCTTTTAACCATCTACAAAATAGGGATCACTGTATATACCCTGGTCTGAATGTTCTCTTTATTTTTTCATTACTAAATTAACAGATCTTAGAGACAATATCACACCATCAGACAGAATCACTACATTCAAACTTTGAAAAATGATTTAAATTAAAAGTTTTACTTAAACTGTTTTCTATTTTAAAAACGAACCTCTTGGAATTCGATCAACCTGCCTCATGTGGTTAGTTACTGACTTTTTTTTTTTTTGTCATTACAGGTGATGCTGTCAGTCAGTCCAACCTGTCCAACCTTGGACACACGTGCTAAGTGGGAATTTGTCTGTGGGTTAACGTTCTATGTGGCTCAGAGGCTTGACACATATTAAATTCCCATAAATTCCAGACCATAAATCCCCCCCCCCCCCCAAAAGGATACAGAAATCAGGAGTAGGGCAGGTGCAGGGCCATTTTTGTTTTGTTTTGCGACTGTTGGGGTATTTTCTGGAATAATTTCAGGATGCTTAAAATAAACCCAGACAGTCACTACACCTGGAATTGAGATCAATTCCAAATGAAGCCCGAGCTCCAGATGAACGCGGGAAGTCGGCCAGGTGGAGGTGACCCCTGCACCTTGGGAGAGGGCGACCGCGAGCCGGGGGCTGGAGGGGCCGCGGGGCCGCGCCCGCGCCGTCCGCTCGGAGCCGGAACGCGGCGATCTCCTCCGCGTGCGGGACGCGTCCTTCGGGTCAAATGTCCTCCGAGAGCGGCCAGCCCGGGCCAGGCGCACCCACGCCGGCGCGATCCCCGGCCGGGCGCCGTCCCCACCCCCGCCCCGGCACATCTACCGCCGCGACACCCCCTCCGCCGCGGCGACGGCCCGAGAGGGGACCCCAACGCGGGCGGGGGACTCCAGCCGGAAACACCTGTGCCCGCCGAGGGTCTGGGCAGAACGCGTCCTCTCGCCCTGGCCCCCACCTTGCCCTCTGACCCCGCCCGGCCTTGGCAGCATCCCCGCCGCCCCGCGACCCTCCTGGCCGGACCCCAGCCCCGCCGGGCCATGTCCCTGTCCCCCCGCCCTTCCTCCCTGCCCCCGTGCGGGCCGCGCCGCCGCCCGCTCCCGCGGGGTCCCGGGCCCGCCGCCCCCCGCCCGCCGCTCCCCGCGGCCCGGCGCGCGCCCGCCGGCGGAACTGTGGCGCGGCGCGCACAGGAAGTGGCGGCGCGGCGAGGGCGGGGGCGCGGGGCGGACGGCGGGATGGGGGCCGGGGCCGGCGGCGGGCGCCGCACTCGCTGAGCCCGACGCAGGGCCGCGCCGCGCCAGGCGGCCAGAGCGACGCGGCGGGCGGAGCCGCGGAGGACGCGGCCGGGACCGCGACGAGCAGGTGCGGCCGCTGCAGGTGAGCGCAGCCCCCGCCCGAGGCCGGGCCGCCAGCCCGCCCGCCGCCGCCCGGGGCCGAGACCCCCGCCCGCCGCCGCCCGAGGTCCGGACCCCCGCCCGCACGCACGCATGCCGGCCGAGGTCAGCCGGGCCCGCTCCGCAGTGGCCGCCGCCGCGCTCCGCCGGCGCGGGGCCTGGGGAGCATGGGGCTGGGCGGGTGCCGCGGGCCCCGGCTCCCCCACCGCGCCGGGCCTCGGCGGCCTGCTCCGGCCCGCACTCCGGGCCATCTCCCGGCCTGATCCGGCTGACCCTGCAGCTTCGATCGGCCGGGCCCGGCGACCACCCAGGCGGGCGGGCGACCCCAGGGCGGACAGCCCCAGGGAGAGGGCACCGGCTAGCCGGCGGCTGAGGGAGGGGGCGACGTGGGCTCCGCGGGGTGACAATCCCCCCAGCCCCGCTTCCAGCTCAGACCTGCCCGGGCTCTTGGGACGCTCGGAACACGTCCACCCGTCACCCCTGGTTTCGCGAGCGCGGGGACCGCGGGAATGCACCGGGAGACCCTCGGAGCCGGAGCCCTTGACTCTGACCCAGCCCTGGCCCCGACCCCCTGCTTGGATCTTGGCGTTAGTTTCACTTTTCGCTAGCTCAATGGCCCGCTGAGGAGGGCTGCAGGTGGGGTGTGCGAGCCGGCGGTGGCTGTGTGATGAGTTTCAGGATTTGACTTTGGCGTGTAGACCAAAGGCCGACTGTGAATTTCCATAGTTTCGGTCAGGTGATGGGTTAAGTCAATAACCAAAGCGCCTGTTTGGGAGAAAAAACACCCTCCCCCCCCCACTGCCACCCGTAGACCTGCGGAGCATTGGAAGCCTGGGCACTTGGGAAAGGGGATTGTTAGTAGCTGCAGCTATGCCGAAAATTGTGCAGGCCTTTTAAAATTCTTATTTAATTTAACTTTGCAAAAACTGCAGTGAAACAGGGGAAATGTCTCTACAAATGGTTTCCCAAACCTCCTCCTCCCTTTAAAACACATTATTAAAAGTCTGGTCTAAGGGAACTCTGGACATCAGTCGGGTTCCTTTTTTCCAGGAAGGGGGGAGGGAGATGATGTTATAAGCAAAAAAAAAAAAAAAAAGAGTGCTGTTGGCATCATTGGCCTTGAGGTGAAATGGCCTGTACATATATTAATAATGAAAGCCATTCCAGAAAGCCAAAAATGCAGGATTCCATGGACTCTGTGTCTAGATCAACCCTGGTGGGAAAGAGGCGGTTGAATCCAGCCCGGAGAAGCCCTGCACGTGGACCTTCCCTGGTGACCGGCTTCTGTGAAGATGCCTGCCAGGAAACCCTAGGGGTAATCCCCTCCATCACACGGGGGTCTACAAGTTGGAATCCTCTTCAGGAAACCCAACACCCAATCTAGCTTGTTTTATTTAAAAACTTAGACGGGGCCCCAGGTGTATGGTGAGCCTACTCTGAGTGACCACTTCCTCACTGCCCTCCTCTGTCCCCTTTTATAGAAGACTGCTGACCACTGCCCGCCCTCCCTCCCCCGCCACAAAGTTCTGGGGTTAACCTGTTTGCAGCCCATGTCACGGCTCATCCTTCTCCGAGGGCTTCTGGTTACACTGCTTATAAAGAAGCTGCATGAAATGGACATTTGGAATGGGCAGGGCCTCATGGTGACCTTAGCAGGCTTGCATGTAACAGGTACCTGGAGCCACATTTCATGCACAGAGACATCCCACCTGTGAGGGACCTCCCTGGGCGGGCTTACCTGCAAAGATGCCCCACAGTCAGTGATGATGGCCCCAAGAGTGGTGCAAGGACCCGGGTAAAGAGGTTGTTCTAGGTTGTCACAGGGGAAGGAAAGAGCTGTTTGACTGGATTCTAGAACCACCTTTGGGGAAGGCTTTCTGGGTGGATCTTCCAGTCTGGATTTGGCCGGGCTGCACAGCAGCCTCAGAGTCTTACTTCTGGGTTTCTTAAGGCAGGCTCCATCTCAGTTCCCAGGACATGTCTGTCTGTCTTCCAGGGCTGGGGAGGCGGCCCCACAGTAACTCTAGTCCTTGGGCAGAGCATCCACCCAATGAAGGGGTTCTCTCCATTGTTCACTTCCGCACCTGCGTTCACACCCACGGGATTCCTGCGTTCACACGCTGACTCACAACGCTGTGTAACTGTGGCCTGAGAAAGCAAAAAGGGGCCGTGATCTGTCCCAGCCTGTGTCCCTAATAGGTGTGGCCAGTGGACTCCCACTTTCTCAACCGCTTTAATTTTTTCTCAGGGTGGTGGTGGTGGTGGTGGTGGTATGGCTGACTTGCCCATCCACATTTTACCCCCAATATGCCTTCTGTTGTCTTTCCCTGTTAGTGCCCATGGGAGAGGAGCGAGGTGGACTCTGACAGTGCTGAGTGCCAGGCCTCTGGTTTTAATGCATTAGAAAAAGCAGTTTGCTTCTGGTCACAGTGGAGGTCCATTATGACAAGAGCAAGTGACTTTCACTTCCATTTTTGTCTCCCCTCTGTCCCTGTTGCAAGTTCTTAGATTTTACTGTTACAAACTGGGGCTGACTGATATTTACAGAACAGAGTTAAAGCCAACTGGTTACATTCAACTGTTTCCTTTTTAATGATTTGTATACTGTAAGATCTCTTGTTACTTTGTCCTCTCATTGAGAAATACATTTTAGAGTAAGGTTGGGCTGAATTTTGCAAACTGGTTACCCAGAAATTTTGGCATTTTACTTTTGGTTAACCAAGGACTATTTGGGGTTTTAAATGAATCGTTCCAATCTGTCACATGAAATTGCCGTGGCTTAATCGGATATTCCTAAAACCACTTCAGAAGAACTTACGGGTTACGAATTTTAGAACGCCTGACCGATGTATTATTGCCTCATCATCCGACAGCCTAGTCTCATCGACTGATTTAGAATAACTTGTCACGTTTGGATTATTTACACAGCAAAGTGCTAGAGAGTACACAGTGTGTATGTTCAGTTTGGAGGATAGCAAAGGTGGTCATGAAGACGGAGCTCTACTTGTGAACCAACTACTGGAGGACACGGGGGCTGTGGGTTCATTGGCCCCGGCTAGACTGGATACATTTTAGATGTTAATCCCAGGGACCTAAAAGAAACACCAGTGCTCTTCTTCCGGCTGACCGGAGGGCTTTTGTATGGCTGAGGCCTGAATGTTGGAGCTCGGTGTCCTGTGGCTGGGAGCACCGGGCGCTCTGGGTGGGAACACCATGCCAGAGTGGAGGAGCCGTGCCCAGGCGACGCGGGGAGGCCATGCATTATTAATGCCCGCTGTCTCCATTCTTTTTTGGAAGTGAGCGGAGGAATGAAATCTGTAATAGCATCTGTAACGAAGTATAAAATAAGCGATAGCAGAAAGTCACTACAAAGAACTACTCCCATCCAGCTAGCTGGCCTACCAGTGACTGCCCGTTCTGCTGGTTCTACACTAGGTCCCAGGAAACCCGCTGCCTGGGAGTTGTGTCCGGCGCACAGTGGCCCTGGAGCATCTGGGGGGGGCGGGGAGGGCGCTGCTTGTCTTTTCATCATGCCATGTTAGCTGTCCCAAACATGGCTATGTTACTGGTGGCTGCGCGTTGGGCTGAGACCCAGAAGCTCAGCAGTTTGAAACCCCTGGCAGCTCCTTGGGAGAAAGACTTCCTACTCCCGAGAACCGTTGCAGGCTCAGGCACTCACACGGGGCAGTCCAACCCACTCCTACAGGTCACGGTCACTTGGCATTGACTTGATGGCAGTGAATTCTGGGGGGGTTTTGGACCAGGGTATTGGAAACATTAAATGTGTCCTGTTGGACAGTCTATGCTTTGCTTGTTATTTATAATAAAACTGGAACCACGACATTTCTGTAGGGTGTTTTATGTGTGTGTGATGTTTAATTCTGAGAGAGCATTACCCCCTCCTCCAGAGAGAGAAGCTGACAGGAGGTAGCATGGCCAGTGTCACTCAGCGAGCAAGTGATGAATCTAGGTTTCAAATAACTGTCTGATTGACTCCAAGGCTGTTATCCTTTCTATGGATACCTACCTGGATACTCAGTCTGTTAAAACCTGCTTTTTCAAACTAAGTAATTAGCACCACAGAAGTATTTGTTGAAAAGTGTTTATTTAGGCTGAGCCCCGGTGGCGGAGTGGTTGTGCATGGGACTGCGGCCCACTGGGACGGAGGTTCAATTCCAGCAGTGGGGCTGGGCCTCCTACTCCCACCACCGAGAGCAGTGATGCCAAAAAAAAAAAAAAAAAAGTGTTTATTTGGGGCTGAGCCCCGGTGGCGCAAGTGGTTGAGTGCGGGACTGTGGCCCGCGGGCTGGGCGGTTCAAATCCAGCAGCGGCTCTCAGAAGCAGCGCTGGGTAGCTCCCACGACCACCAGAGGGCAGTGATGCTACCCCCCCCCCCAAGAAAAAAAAAAGAAAAAGAAAAGTGTTCATTTGTAGGAGACCACTTGACGGCCTAAGAGAAATAGCAAACCACAAATTCCCTGCTGTCGATGCTGCCCCACAGAGACCCTGTAGGAGAGACCTGCCCGTTGGAGCTTCCACCCATTGCCCAGTCTTTCTCCCTCAGCTGCTGGTGTTTTCAAACTCCCAACCATGCCGATCTCAGCCCAGCGCCTGGCCACTACCAGGAACCTACGTAGGGCTCCTTGCGGTTTTCAAGGAGGCTGTAAATCTTTAGGAAGCAAGATAATCTCCTTTCCCCCCCCAGAGTACCCAATGGGTTCAAACTGCTGACTTTGTGGTTAGAAGCCTAAACCTTAACCTAGTGTGCCACCAGGGCTCAGGGCACGTGATGGACTAGAGCAGTGGTTCTCAACCTGTGGGTCGCGACCCCTTGGGAGGGGTCAAATGATCCATTCACAGGGGTCAACCGATTCATAACAGTAGCAAAAGCGGCAAGAAAATAATTTTACAGTTGGGGGAAGGGGCCCTCACAACATGAGGCCATGTATGAAGGGGTCGAGGATTTAGGAAGGTTGGGAACCCTTGGACTAGAGCCTAGGTTTCCAAACTTGACCGTCATTGGAGCCACCCGGGCATGTGGTGAAACTTCAGATCCCTGGGCTCCATTTGTAACCTTCGTCATCAGAATCTTTAGGGGGAGAGGAGCCCTGGGGTGTATAGTTTCACAGATGCCCCAGTTATTCCAATGATAGGCCATGCATGGGACCCTAGGCACAAAAGGCTCAGAAACCCCGGTCTCTTGTGCAGAGAGCAGGTGTGATGTGGAGTCAGGGAGAAAGACCTCCTCCTGCGTCAGTTCATCTGCCCTCAGCTTTTCCAGGTGTTCTCTGTGGGAATGAAGTGTTTAAGGAGTTAGACTGACGGTTATGCTACACTTCCATAGATTGATTTCTGACTCAGACTGCTGTCATCTTCTGATCAGACCGCTTGGGTGAAGGGGCCATTTAATTAGCATAACCCTTGACATTCCCATAAAGATCCAGCCACTTGTTAATAAAGACCGGATATTTAAAAATCAAGAAGTTAAAAATCAAGCAACCGAATCAATGTGAAGGAGTGGGGAAGTAGTGGAGATCCAAAACCCATCTGCAAGTTAGCACATTAAAGACCGGATAAAATTGGGGTCCATCCGCCAAGAGTTAAGTTGGTTAAATACGAGTGCATCGCTCTCTTTGTTGGGCAGAAGTCAGATCTTTGAGTGAAGACTGCCTCTGTGCCTAAAAGTGTATGGGGCAAGGCTGTGGAGGGGCTGGGAGAGCCCCAGGTGGGACCCCAGTGCTGGCAGCTGCAGGGGCAGAGCCCTCCAGCAGACCAGACAGAGCGGTGGGCAGGCCACAGTCATCATCCAGGGTCATCCCCAGAACTGCCTCCCCAGGCAGCTGGCAGCAGCTCGCTCCTGCAGGGGGTCCTGGTGGCCGCAGCTCCCTGGCTGTTCAGGGACGGAATGCAGTGCTGTTTGAGAATGCACCAACATCGACGGGCACAGTGGAAAACCCTCCCCCATTATCAATAACCACGTGACTCCACTTATGCCATTTGGAAACAGCTGTGGTCCAGTTTCAGAAAGAGTCCCCGGCAATGGCATCTCCACCCAGGCTTCCCTTGCTGTGCCCTGCGCCCCCACCCCGCTGTGTGCTTCCAGTGGCCCTCTACAGTGCTGGAACCAGCCTGCGGTAACTTCTGCCCCAGGCAAGGGTGGTGCTTTCCTGCAGCGGACCGCTGCTGTGCTCCCTCTCCTTCCTCTTCACCCCCCACTGAGCTCATCGGGTGCAAACATTCGTTGCCTTTTGCTGGACACACTGCCCATGAAGTTTGTAAGTCCAGGAGGGCGGGAGTGAGCAGGCGAGGGGTGTGACCAGGCAGGAAGCCAGTGAGGGACCTGGTGCCTCGCTGAGGGCCTCAGTTCCCCTAAGTGTGGCCAGGTTGTGGGCAGCAGCAAGGTCTTTTCTTTGATCTTACAAAAGAAACCAGACGTCTGGACCTGTCTCTCCAGTTAAACTTTTTTTTTTTTTAGGCATCACTGCCCTCAGGTGGTGGGAGTAGGAGGCCCAGCCTTTGCTCCTGGGAGCCGGAATTGAACCTCCATCCCAGTGGGCCGCAGTCCCGCGCACAACCACTACACCACCCGGGCTCAGCCTAAACTTTTTTTTTTAACCAACTGTCAGAGCAAAGGCAAAAATCCTTGCTGCCCAAGTCCCACCTGTGATTCACCAGCTTTTCAACCTGTGGTCTCAAGCGCTTGCTTAGCTTTTGAACGAGATGAGGTCACCTGTGCGACCAGGTACAGCGCAGACTTTCTCATCACAGGGGCTTCATTAGGGTTCCAGGGGCAGCGAGGGCCGCACTCAGCCACACTGACAGGGGTGGGCGCTCTCAGTGCCCTGCTCCCTTCTCAGTGCTGACCACGAAGCCAGGCCAGTCCTTCCTGCAGCAGCGCTGGAGGCCGGAGGGGCCACTTCCTGTGCTTTCCTCCTGCACCTCCATTCTTAGGGGGTCCTTGTTTTGTTTTCGTTTTCGACTTCTCACCCTGCCCAATGAACTCGGTTACTTT
>PVJH01046030.1:0-12015 GCA_004026705.1 Nesogale talazaci | reverse complement strand
AAAGATATAGATAAGTTTAATAAATATTGACCTTGACTGTTTTAAGAATTAAGTTTGATTTCTGACCATGCTGTTTATACTGATTTCTTATGCCTCTTATTATAAATATAAGGATGAATAAAAATGTTAATTGGGAAGCATGAAGAGTTTGCAAATCCAGTTACCTCAAGCCAAGCATTGACCTCTAGTGGGTTTAGGACTTAGCATCAAAGACATTTCTGAAGAGATTAACCCCACCTTGTGCTTAGATGGGGTTAGGCCACACCTGGAAACACTGCTTTGAAAAAAGTAGCACCACCCAGTCTTTCGAGGTACTCAGGATACTTTTAGTCTGAGAGAAGGTCAAACTGACTGATAAAGAAGGACAGAGTCTATTTCCTTGGAAAATCCCGACTAGTGATTATCTTCAGAAGCAAAGGAATCTGGAACCATGAAGATAACACCTCTCTGGGTCTGAATGTTAAAGGAAACTTGTGGCAGGCTGAAATGTTTGTTAGGTGACCACCCAGATTTACTGCTTGTCATTGAAAGCAGGAGAAATGCGGCAATAAAGAGCTGGGTTGACTTTGGCCACTGACACCTCGGGGATTTGGTTCACAGGAAATAGAGGAGATGAGAGTGGGTTGACTGGTCTGAAATTCATGACCTAGCATGAGAGAGCTAGGCATGTTGAGTTTTGTTGGGACCTTGGTCTAAAGGAAGATGACCAATGGCTACCCGGGTAGGCTAAATGGAAAAGCCCCCATTGAGTTGACAAAAACCCAACCAGAGGAAGAGAAGTGATTTAAGTCTGGGAACTGGTGGTGCATATCATTGCTGACTGTATGGATGGCCTGTCCTGATTTGACTTTGCTAATGGATGCACACTTCACAAGTTTCCAACTGGAATGAAGATTCTTCACGTTGAAAGATATGATTGTTTCCTCAGAGCACTGGGTTGGTATAAGTGGGCAATATAGAAATTAGATACCCAAAATGGGAGGATAAAGGCACAAGGTGGTTGGCTTGCAAACTCTTATAGGTGATGGAATATATATTCTTAGGATTATAGGATCAAGGTGTAGATATTTTGTAACTACAATTGTAAGGCACAAGATATTTTTTGTTTTGTTCACTTATAAAATGTTATTTTTAAATGATGGTGACACATGTTGAATTGTATGCATTTTAGTTTTATCCTGCCAGGTATACATATGATTTCAATGTTTATTTGAAGGTTACATATGGTTATAGAGTTATGTGAAATTATAAAATTAACAAGAGGTGGTCTGTGGCAGTCATGTAGTTATGTTAATTTTACGATTGAAATGTAGGGATGGAGATATGTTAATCTGGAGATAGTCATTGAGTAGCCAATGAGGCCTCTATGTGGGCATGGTTTTCTCCTGAGACTTCTGGGAAATATGGTGATTTTTCCCTAGTGAAGATGAGAAGCTATATTCCCCAGTTGTTGGGAGTACATCTCAGAGACGATGAATCACGGAAAAGACAAGATGCAGCCTCTAAGAAGTTGGAAGAGCCAGCACAGAGACCACATGGCTTTGCCCTGATGGAGGCAGACCTCTGAAGCTGGAGTGGCATGCTGTTGATTTACCCTGAGCCCTGGAAGCGAGGAGCCATAGGGAGACCCCTGCCAGCGCCGGGATTCTGCACCCACTGGCCTGTGACTTTGTGAGTTGGAAGGAGATATTATAGACTGATTTGGGGCATATGTATTGATATCGGACTTATGACTTTGAACTGGACTGGGCTGGGATGCCTTCTCAGTGTCACATTCCTTTTGTATATAAACCCCTTCCTTATATCGATATGCGTGTCCTTGACTTTGTTCCTCTAGCCTACCCAGATGAACAGAGGTCCCCACCCTGCCCTTCTCCTCATTCGTAGTGATTTGATTCTATTTCTTTTATGTTTGACATCTGCTCCCTTTGACCCCTCATGATCACACAGACTGGTGTGCTTCTTCCATGCAGGCTTTGCTGCTTCTGCGGTAGATGGCCACTTGTTCACATTCAAGCCTTTAAGATCCCAGATACTTTATCTTTGGTGGCTGGGCATCATCAGTTTCCTCAAAGCTACTTATTTTTGATTAACTAATGTGAGTCAGTCCAGGCTTTCCTCACCTTGGCCATGATCATCGGAAAACTCACCGATCTTATAAGCAACTGAAGATCAGTGCCTGATGGCTAACAATCTGGTTTTTACTTTAGTCAAAAATAAGTAGTTGTAATTTTCAGTTACTAAGTTTTTGGGTTTTTAATACTTTTATTGGGGACTCTAACATCTCTTATAACAATCCATATTTTCCTTCATGGTGTCAAGCATATTTGCAAACATTCATCCATTGCCTTTTCAAAGCATTCACTTCCCACTTGAGCCCCTGATATCAGCTCCCCATTTCGTCCTCCCAAAGTTTTATTTTGTAAAGAATTAATATATTGCAAACTTTTACTGTATTAAAGCACACAACCAGAGCAAATGCATTTCCATTTTCCTTGGATCCATACATTCTGTCATGTCCACATTTCAGAATGTTGGAATTACTTAGTGCACAGAAAATCTAAATCGAAAGATGATTGTGTTGCTTCTTCAGAAATTCCAACAAGAATTTCTGAGCCCATTCAGCATATGAGTAGCATAATTTGTATGAAAGTTATGTGCACAGTGATAATGTCAACAGATTAACACTTAAGAAGGGCCATACTAAGCCCTGTCATGGGATTAGCTTAGGCAATCATGGCATTCACATGCAGAGATAGAGGTGACCTGGACTAGTGTGCAGCCACATCAAAATGTGACCTTAAATTGTCCTGCCAACCACCAGCAACAGATTTTATGAGGTGAGTGTGTGTTGGAAGGACCAGGTTCAAGGAATGCCACACCAGTCTGTGTGTGGAAACGGAATGACTCCTATGATATTCAACTGATGTCAGGTGAAGACTGAACTTCTCTACATTTATTATACTCCAAATATTAGGCAAACAGTTTACCAGCATTTGTTATAAGAAGTTGGGTTAGCTATTCTCCCTGAAACTCCTAGTTATCTAAGGCTATTGTGTTGTCTCACCACAGAGCTAACTCCCCTGCTGTTAGGATGATGGCTCCCTTCCTTTGAAGCCTGTGGGCAGATTCACATGATGATGTTAATGATCTCTAGCTTAACCTGTTTAGCCATATCCAGGAGTTTGGGGTCTTGTCTCCTCACACTGGACCCTTTCCTATAATGTGTGCATATGACACAACCCCTTCCTGTGATGTATGCCCTTGCCTGTAATTAGGGGCATAGGGATGGGACATAAGGTAGAGGTGCTCTTTCTCTCAGCCTGCCCCTCTCAAACCTGCTTCATACCAGCCTACCTCTATCCAGGCTGCAGCTCTACGTGGACCATCTAGCGAGGCTGTAGGTGAGCATGCATCATGAATGGATATATATGTAACTTGTAATGCTTTCTCTCTCTTTCATGATCTCTATATAGGTGTTATAATAAATAATAATTATCGCTACACAACTGCCTGTTGAACCCTTGCTGTGAGTATATCAGGGACTTGATCATCCCTTGATAAACTGAAATTATCATCATGTCATTTGCTTGAAATCCTGAATTTTAGTGAATCTCATGAATACTCTTTTGCAAAATATTTGCTTATTGTCCTCAGCAAATTCTGGCTCAGAAAAGCGCTGGTGAACACCACTTTGTCCTTGGATTTCCACAATGGTAAACTAAATATTGATTTAGAGATAAATGGACAGTTTAATAATTTAGTAAATCAGTGGTATCAACTGTGGATATAAATGAGAAAGAAATCTTAATGGTAATTGAACATTAAAATGCATGTATAAAAGTAGTGCTACTGAGTTCATGGTGAATAATATGCAAGCGATTCTAAAACATGACAATCTGTGAGTTTGGGTGATAAGTTCAAGGCTGAGATTCCTGAAGTTATCACGGGGTCCTACCTAAAGCACAAATAGAGAGGCAGACTTTGGTGTAAATGCTCAAATTTCAGGTGAGCCAGAGTCCCCTGAGTAAAGGATAGCTAAAGCGGGCTATGCTTCTTCCTAAATTTTAAGAACCTGAATAGCCCTCACTTAATCTAGAGTGCGTTTGCGTCTCAAACTGGTATACTTTGGCTCAGGATCTGAACTGGTCTGGGGATCTCATTCTTACTCTGCCCTGTCTGTTAAGCAACCCTTTCCATAACCTGCTCTGACATATCTGTGCATGTGAAGTCATGAAATTTGACTGCTTTTACATTCTTCTGAACATTCTGTCCCCCCCCCAAAAAAGGGTCTTTATTCAGAATCTTGCATTTCTTAAAATCTATAGATTAGAACTTTGTCTTTTGTGGGAACCAACTTTCTAGTTGGCAGCTTCTACCCTGAAACACAATGGCATTTGAATCATGTTATGAACACTGAGGCTCTCCTTAGCCACCAGGCACTGGGATGCAGTGGTAGAGCTGCCTGTAAGGACAGTGGGGAGGGCATTGAGCACAGCCAAGGTGGGGAAAGACCTGGCTGACTGGCAATAGTAGGAGCGAATTGCCTGCTGGAGACATCCTGCCAGAGGCCTCAGGCATGTGTGCATAAGGAAATATAGGGACAGAGGTGCAGGTGCCAGCTTCCTACTGCCTCAGCTTAGGAATATGGTCTGAAGTAACCCCACTCCCATGTGAATGAGTCAAGGATTCATGAGTTTCTGTTGCAACAATTCACAGGACCCAGAAACACGAGGAAATATACTCAAGGGAGAAGTGGGTCAAAATAGCCTTCATGGAAGAGGTGGATATTTGAGGCATCATCAATCCCCAAGACGTTGGGACCAGTTTGGTATTAACTCTTCCAAAACATATATTCACCGCATATGAAAATTACCAAGGACTTTGAGGATGTTGATTAAGTGACATAGTGTAAAAAAAGAAATGTGTTTTTGAAGCGTGTGAAGTAATGAAGACATTTCTGGGTGCACCTGGTAATTTTAAGGAATGCTGTACTGCCCAGGCTCTGATTTACAGGAAATATCTTCTGTCAGGGAAGGAACGATGAGCGGATCGAGGGAGAGAACATTGGCTCAGAAACACTGGGCTGTCCTTTGACCACTCACAGACAGTCCTAGGAAAAAGGCTCTCTCACTACAGACTAACACAGAGATGGGTTCAAAAGAAGAGTTGCCCTACAATGGCCTCAGAAGAAATAAAGGAGCCTCAATTTATAAGAACAGGGCTCCCTCCTATGCAAATCATCTTTCAGGCACTAGGTTAAAAGCCCAGCCTTGGGCACTGAAGGCTATCAGGTCTCTTCTGACAGGGTTGTGAGTCTCTTGGGAAAGTACAGCTGTGGTCTAAGATGCTATTGTTTTGTGTTCTCCTGTGCCTGGTGACAGTTCCCCAAGGTGAGTAACTCAGAGATCAGTGTGGAATCTAGGGATGGTTGTGACTGCAAGGGACTGAGAGAGATGAATGATTTTTATTTACAGGTGTCCTGTCCGAGGTGCAGCTTCAGGAGTCGGGTCCAGGATTGGTGAAACCCTCCCAGAAGCTGTCTCTCACCTGCACGGTCTCTGGTTACTCAATCACCAGTAGTTACTGGAGCTGGATCCGCCAGACCTCGGGAAAGGGACTGCAGTGGATGGGAAGAATAGATTATGATGGTGATACATATTATAACCCGTCCTTCCAAAGCCGACTCTCCATCACCAGAGACACATCGAAGAATCAGTTCTCCCTGCAGCTGAGCTCCGTGACTGCTGAGGACACGGCCGTGTATTACTGTGCAAGAGACACAGTGAGGGGAAGTCAGTGTGAGCCTAGACAAAAACCTCCTTGCAGAGTAGACATTGGGCAGCAGGGGGCGCGCAGGACCCACTGAGCACAGACACTCAGTCCTAGCTAGTGACAGATGAGTGACAGAATGTCCTGTGGGAATTAAGGCTCTCAGCATCCCCAGGGAGAGTATTGCCTTTTCATTTTTTCTGTCTAAATTTTCTCCTTCACAATGCAAGATTGAAAGGAGCAACTAACATTCTCTGAAATAGAACTATAAAAAAACCACCATGACACTTTATAATCTTATGACATATTTTCTCTCTTGACAAATGAAAACACCATAGGCATTCTCATGCTACTTGTCACTGGAAAACTGTTGATATTGAAAGGAAAAATAGACATATTCAGACACATGGGTATAGTTCATGGTTTTAAATATCCTGAACTCAAATGGTGCATTGATCCAACAGCACAGGGTCAGGTCCTCTGAACTGCCTCTCTGCATTGCTCCCTTGACAACGTGAAGTGTGATAGACTGAGGAGCTCTGGCTGAGAAAATAATTGTGGTGACTCGTATTGCTAACGTCATGCCATGGCAGTAATGACGCTATCCATTGTCTGCATTTATGCGGAAATAGAGTTCTGGGCACAGGGAGCTGACCACTGACACGTGAGAAAAGGTCAAATGGAAGGCCTGGAATGGCTGAAGGACTTCTTTCTGAGATCATTCATCAAAGGGAGCACTCATTGGAAGGGCAACTTTGATCCCTCTAAAATGACAAGTGTGCTACAGGAGAAGGGCATTTGAAATGATTATCTCAGAAGGCTGGTAAGAAGTGGAGATGGCAATATTCTGACCTACTCTGAACATGTCGTCAGGGAGACAAGTTCCTCAGGAAGACTGTCCCATGGCCCTGGAGTGTCAGCCACCAGATGAAACTCCCCCCTCCCCAGGGTAAGAGTCAGGGCTGCTCACATGGTCTCAGACAGGGGAGAGGTGTGAGGACGGTGCAGGAGCTGGGGATGACTGTGATTGTTCTGTTTACACAGAGTCACCGTGAGAAAGCACTGACTCAACAGCACCTACCAACATCGCTAATGGAGTGAGGGGCAGAAAATGGAAAGCAATTCTGGAAGCAGATGTAATTCACTAAATTAACAATATGCTATTTTGCAGCATATTATTTTTATTTTATTTAGAGACACTAAAATGATTTAAAATTCAATAAATATATTATTTCTAATTAGTGTAAAACCTATAAGGATGACACAAAACCAAGGCAACGTGTAAGAAATAAATAATATAAATAGTAATTAAACAAGGAGCCGTAGTGACATGGTGGGTTTCATGTTAGTCTGCTAACTGCAAGCGCTGCAGGTAGTAAAGTCGCACAGTTTCGAAACCCACCGGACCCATGGTCCTCCACCCTCTAGGATTGCTGTGACTCAGAATCTACTCAATGGCAGGGAGCTGGGGCTTTGGTATAAATTACGGCAAATAGTAACTGATCCCCTTATTGAATCCAATAAAATTTCCTATTTAAAAAGGAAAAACAAATGAATCTGCACTGGAGTAAATACACATAAATCTCTTATGATCCTGATGATATGTTATTGCATTCACAAATGAAAAACTAAGTAAACAGAGGACACAAAATTCAAACTATACTAAGAAAACTAAATCCAAAAGTTATAAGCATATTAGAGTGAAAACATTTCCAAATGTTTGAATTTTTAGGTTTTAGCTACAATTCAATCCACTATTAGTCAATTTGGTAATAGAAATTTTCAAAAATTATCAAAATGATATTAACATTTATTTGGGATCATTATCATAGCTGATGTATATGTTTTATCATATTCTGAAGGATAACACTATGTGGACTACTGGCAACTATAAACGCAGTGAGTAACATAAGATATGATTTGTCTTTGTTGCATCTACTTCTCAATTGGCTGTTTTGTTTTGTTAGGATTTTTTTTTTTTGCATTCATTTCAAACAGTATGGGATGGTATCTCATTGCTTAACCTTACACTCTGATGACAAGTAATGGTGAAGATCTTTTTTTTAAATCTTTTGTTTTAATTAAAAGTCATTTTATTGAGGGCTTGTACATTGTTTATCACAATACATAAATAAACATACTGTGCCAAGCACCTTCATATGTCTGCTGCTGCTATCATTCTCCAAACATCCGCATTTCACCTTCAGCCCTTGATATCGACTTTCCATCCTTTCCCCTCTTCCCCTGCTCTTCCTTCCCCCACCAACTCTCAATACTTTATAAATTGTTATTGTTCTGTCATATCTTACACTGTTCAAACTCTCCCTCAACCCACTCCTTTGATGTCTGTCCTTCAAATAGGAGGTCATGTGTATATCCTTACAGTTGGTTCCGTCTCTCTACCCCACGTTCTTTCCACCCACCCCGTAGCTGCAATTTCACCACTGACCCGAAGGGGCTCACCCATCTTGGTTTCCCCATATCTCCAGTTCCCCTCTCTACCAGTGTACCTTCTCCAGTCCAGTTGGATTTGTAAGGTAGAGTTGGGACCATGATAGTTGGGGGTGGGGAAGGCTTCAGGAACGAGAGGAAAGTTGTGTGCATCATCAAAGCCCGACTGCACCCTGACTGGTCTGCCTCCTCCCCGTGACTCTCCTATAAAGGAGTGACGAATTATCCACCGGTGGGCCATAGCTTTCTACCCTACTTTCCCCCTCATTTGTAATGATGTGATTCTTGTTCTTTGATACTCAATACCTGCTCCCTTTGGCCCCTCTTGATCACACAGGCTAGTGTGCTTCTTCCATGTGAGCTTTGCTGTTTCTGTGCTTAACGGTGACTCGTTTAAGTCTTTGAGACTCCAGACATTTAATCATTTGGTAGCTGGGCACCATCCGTTTCTTCTACTCTGTTTGCCTCTGTATCCATTTGTCTTCAGTGATCATATTGAGAGTCAATTGTTCCATTGATTCTTATTTTTGTTGTTTGATGCCTGATACCCGATTGTTTCAGCAGCTCATGCTCATACAGGAAAGTGAGCTTCTTTTTTGGTGGGTTTTGTTGCTCCTGAGTTAGATTGCTCCTTGTTTATGGTCAAGCCTTTTAAGACCCCAGATGCTGTATCTGTTGATAGCTGGGCACCATCAGCTTTCTTCACCACTCGTGTTCATGTTCCCGCATGTCCTCAGTCAGTGCCTTGGGGATGTGTGCCCACAGTGATATGTCCACTTGTTTTTCCCCATTTGATGTCTGTCGCCTAGTCTTTTCACCACCTTGTGGAATGGTAAAGATCTTATTGCATGTTTCCTCCCATATGTATGACTTTTCTGGTGATATGTCTTGTTTATTTTTGTTTGTTTTTTAGCAATGCCACCTATTGGTCATGTGTGACTCTTAAATTTTTCTCTCAGTGTGTTTCTTAAGAAAGTCAGATTATATGTGTTTTTGTTTTTCTTCCAGCATGAGGCTTTGAAATAAAGTTTTGTTCCCAATATTTTATATTTTCCTAATTATAGATTACCTTCCTGTTCCCAGTTTAGGTCGGCACTTTTAGTGTTGATGCTCCTCTGTGCCTGAGATAACAGATTACAGGGAATAACTAAGAAGAACTTCCACCCCATGGAAGACATGGTCTAGAACAGATTCAGTAGGCGATTGACAGTATAACTGGGGGATTTACTGAATGGGCATCTGTAGTATTCTTGAACAAAAGCAGGAACTGGCAGTGTTCAGACTCAATGCTGCTGTCTCTCAGCATCATTGAGGGAGGATTTACCTATAGAAGTGGACAGAGAAGTTATTCCTGAACAGACAGCCCCCAGCACTCCTCTCAGACACCACAAACCCAGCATTCTGCACAGCAGGACAGGGAGGGTTTGCATTTCTGGATTCCCCCTGCTTCACAGAAATCTGGGAGCTGCCACAAGTCTCTCAGTGAGCCACTTCTTAGTGTGTGTGTCTGAGTTTGCAGAGCCTTTTGATGAGTGCAGTTGGATTTCATCCATTCCTGGCTCCAGAAATTCAATAAACACAAATTACACTTTTAAAATAAAGGCTACATAGTTTTCAATACCCAGAACATGTGTAACAGATAAATAATAAAGACTATATACAAATAAAATCTTGGCCATTCATGTGATTTGCCTAAAGCTTACCTTATTGATTTTAAATGAGACAAGAACAGATTTTAACAATAATCTACACCCGTTTTCAATATATTAAGGAAATAAATGATAATATATCTGAAGAAAAAGAGGTAAAATATATTAATCGCACTTCGTGATATATGATTAAAGTTTACCTTAGTGATTTTAAATGAGTCTTAAGGAGCTTTTAGCATGGACACAAATCAAATTTTGACGGATTAAGGAAATACATCAATATATCTAAGGAATGACTAATACTTATTATCCTGATAGAACAGGCAGCATTGTGTTCACAGAAGAAAGAAAAGAAAAAGTAAAAGTAATATTGTCCCTTTCTATGGTCACCAGATCCAAAGGAAATATATATGAATATTAATCTAAACTTTAGGAAGAAAGAAAGATACATGTTTAAAGGTGAGATACATTTGTGAGATCTGCAGAGAAAATAAACCTCCAGTGATTTTCCTCTGTCCATACTAGAGGCATAGGAATCACCTGGTCACTAATCAGATTGCATTGGAGAAATAACTATTGTAGATCACAGTGATGTGCCTGATTTGAATGGTCAAACTTTTCAGTTAACCCCCCACCGATGCACGTTGGGTCTGATATGGTTTTCAATTCTCTCTCTCTCTCTCTCTCTCTCTCTCTCTCTCTCTCTCTCTCTCTGTCACACACACACACACACACACACACACATTGAGTATACTCTAGTCAGATGTATTTTGTCATTGACAGTAACCCTACTGAATTTATATTTTATATTTGTGTCTTTTAAGTGTATGAAACCCAGCATTGATGATAATATAGAGGCAGCAGGTAGAATAGGGTTCCTGAAGGGTACAGTTTGGTGGGTAGGTGCTGTTTATGTGTGTGTGTGTGTGTGTGTGTGTGTGTGTGTGTGTTTGTACAGGTGGAGTAAAGGGGAGTTGATATCAAAGTTTAGGAAAGAAGAAAATGCTTTGAAACTGATTGTGGTAGCCAAGGCAAAATATATCTCGATGTGATTGAACTATGTAATGATATGCTACCTGCATTAGCACCTCCAAAAATGGTTTTTGTGTAAAAATTACTAAAAAAATAAAAAGCAAGATTATGTGCTTCAAAATTAAATTCATAAGAAATTATGTGACATAAATATCTAAAACTCCATATAAAATTTAAAATATTACTGAGGTAAATGAAATCTAACAGATATAAATGAAGGATTGAAAAAAAAAGACGAGGCACTTGAATCATGGATTGCTTTCCAATAAAACAATGAAAAATAACTGCTCTTTCTTGATAGTAGCAAGATATTTTCTATGAGAATTTCATTGGGAAAGCTTATTCCAATCATCTGAAAGCTCTGATAATGCTTCATCAAGCTCTTTTTGTTCCCACAATGCATTTAAAAGGAACATTGCTTGAGTCATCTGAAGATGTCAAAACTGTGAGTTTGACATGATGTAAATTCAACACCACAGAATACTTGAGGTAAGAGTTTTAGAGATGGAAACTTTGTCTTCAGAAGTAGACAGATACCTATGGAAGATAATATATTTTGTGACTTTTTAAAATAAAGTTTCCTATGATTTTATGTCAAAAAAAGAAGAAAGAAATGGAGGAGCATGCAATGTTACTTATAGTAGAACTCAATGTTAACTCTTTGCATTTCTAAAATGGAATGACAAATTCAATGTGATTGCATTCAACATCTATGTAAAAATAAGTTCACTAGAGAAGTAAAACCAGAGATGGATTGATAAAGAGAATTGCTCATGCAATTGTAGAAGTGGGTTCACCCATTCTGATTCTACGTCCTTGAGGCTCATTTAGGCTTCTCCTGATGTATGTAGCTTTGGGGCCGATAAACCTAAAGTAGGCTGGAGCACAACTTGATGGGAGTTGGAAAGGCAGGTGAATAAAAATTAGCAAGTCTTTCTTGTTACTGAAGAGGTATATTATTCCATGGTCAGATCACGTGTCAGATGGCAGACTACGGTGGACTGCCCAGATTGGAGGGCGATATTTTGAGCCTTCAGGCGAATTCAAATCGAAGAGCCTAGATGCAGGCTTGAACACCAGGAAGAACCTAACAAGTTTCTCCTACTAGTCT
>PVJH01046029.1:0-12056 GCA_004026705.1 Nesogale talazaci | reverse complement strand
CACTGCTTCCTTGTGTTGTGTGCAACCCTCCTACAAAGGAAAGGTTGCAATTTTCCCTGCTTGTTCTGAGTTGCCCTATAAGCAGAAGGTAGTGACCTGGAATCCAGCAGTGTTGTATGATATGATAGAGTGGGAGAGAAGAAAAAGAGAGAAAAGGGAGAAAATGGGAAGAATAAAATACCAAACAACAGTTAACCCATTGATAGTGACTGTGGTGAGAGCAAATAATGAACCAAAAAATAGAATGGTAAATAAGGAGAGAACTCAGGCTTGATTGCCTGATTGTGGAGGAGGAGGCTGAAGGTAGCAGCCTGGTGTGTCCGCTTGTTGTAGGGTCCCACTGATACTGGGTGGGATACTTTTGAAGGAAGGTTCTAGTAGATGCTAGACATCAGTTTCCAGTGGTATTGGGCACTGGGGTTCACTGGTGTGCTTCCTTAGCACTTGCAGCAGGGGCTTGCCCAGGATAGGCAGGCCCTCACCAGCTGGGTGTAGACTCACTGAGAGGAGATCTGGGTTTATTCATGTGTCTAGCTTCCTTGTGTCCTACTAGCTCAGAGATGTTTATTTTATTTTTTCCCCCTGGCCAGCTAAGATAAAATTAGATGAAATTTGCTCCCTGGCGCTGCTCATTTAGGAACAGGGTCTTTGCTATGTTGAGAACCTCCAGGTCCTGGCATGCCTTAGGTGCGCTCCCTTCTTATGCAAATATGTTAAGTGTCTCCCAGGGGGTTGATTAATGATCCTGGGCTTTGCCATTTTATTTTTATATTTTACCCATAAAATATAGATTCTTATTTTGGACTTTTGGGGTCCCTTGATGCTATTTGAGGTCTGTGACACTGGCCCCTGTGTGTAGGTATGGGGGGGCGGGGGAGCTGGATTATCAGGAAGGTTGTTTATTTCTTGGCCAACTGGAACTGAATTCACCACTTGGCCTATACATGTCTGCTTGTTCTCTGCCAAGCAGCGACTAGAGTCAAGTAATTTCCTGTTTTTTTTTCTACTTCAGTTTATGGCTTCCTGCAGGGCCAGCCTCCCAGGTCCTAAGTTCAGGACAGCTATCCATGCCCGGGGAGCTTAGCTATGAAGTCCGTGACTCAGTCAGGTGGTTCTGTCTCAGATTCTGTCCACCTGGGGAAAATGCTATTTGCAGCAAAAGGGTGGAGTGCCTGCTTCGGGCAGGGTTCTCTTAGAGAAATAATACCAGGAACTATTAATTCTCTTTATATATTTATATATAGAAAAGGGTACATAAGATAAGAAACAGTTAACTATCTATAAAGCAGTACAGATTGCTCAGTTCAACTCACTTGCATGAGACAGCTAGAAGACCATCAGTCCTTCAAGTCTTGAGGGACTCCAAGTAGTCCTCTGTAGAGTAATTCAGACTATCCAGCCACAAGCAGTAAACAGTAAAGCAGGTCACCAACAGTCAGCCAGATGACAAAGTCCAATAGTCCCCAGCTCAAGATATGTATATCCCAGGAGCACAAAAGAATGAGGCATTGCCCATCCTCACAACCATTGCTGTGTTTGCACTCACTGCTACATCACTTTATCAATGAAGTTTCATAAGGAATATTGCTCCTTTTCAAATACTGTTCATTTTACCAATGATGTCATTTTCTAGGGAGTGACCCCTCCTAATAACATATCCAATTTAAGTGAAATTATGTTTCACCAATCTTCCTTCAAGTTTATACTACTTCTCAGAGACATTTTTATGTTCTGGTAGACTTTTGGTCAAATATCTGAAGATTGCTTAAAAACATTTTGAGCATATAATACATATATCAAACAATTTAATCCTACAATGTATTAAGATATGCGCACTCATCACCACAATCAATTTCAAAGTGTTTTCTGAACATATTCATTATTGTATAATGCCCCATTTCCCCCATCCTTCCCTATCATGACCATATCCAGTTAGAGTCTATAGAGATTGAACTGTCTTGGATTTCATATACAGAAAACAATCCAAAACACAAAGATAAAATATCTAGACAAAAAGTAAAACTCCATAAAAGAAGAAACAGAAAGCATCAAAAATTGAAACAACTATAAAATGAACCATTTTAACATAACTGCATTTGTCATAGTCAATTTTACAATGCTCTCTATCTCATAGAAAATATATCAATATCCTTGGAATATGGTCAGAGGGAATTCACCAGAGGTTTTTTCCAAGTATGCACTTTGCAAGGGGATGTTGTGCTTCCCATGTAATTGAAACCAGTTTCTATAAAAAGCTGGTGTGCTTTTTACATGTGGACTTAGTTGATGCCTGACTTAGATGGCTAGTTGTTACTGTTGCTATTTATATCCAGACACTATTACTTTTTATATCTAGGTACCATTTCCTTTCTTCACCACTATGTGCAAAAGCACCCATGTCTCTTCATGAAGCCAAGCAGGGCACATCATAAATATGAATAGTTTGTAGATTAGGATTAGAATTAAGTTCAAGCCCCAATTCATTCATATATCCTTGGTTTATATATGTCTCTGTTAACTTTAGAGATATAAAAGTCATTTTATCACAAAGAATATTATAAATTATTTCCCTGGGACATGAAGAGTTCCATTAATTTAGCCAATGGTATAGAATTTAAAATACATTTGAGGAAAGGAGTTTATACAAGTATAGTCTGGGTTTAGATTACAATACATGAATTAACCTGTTAAGTGACTTGACACTGTTTGCACAAAAATGGGTGTTAGGGATAGGGTTAAACTTTCAATAAAGCTCATTCACAAAGGCAGAACCATGTCTAAAAGATTAGTATATGTCACAAGAAGGGCATTAAAATACTAATAGTATGGTCTGGTAAACCATTTAACTCACACTCAAAGTGAAGGATCTGAAGGAAAGTCCAAAGGCCAATCTTACAAGCTTGGCATTCCAGTCATCTGTTTCATCTCATACCAGCTTGTTTTAGACTTAAGTTCATGAGACTATGTTGGTTCTGCTACAGGTGATTTTGAGGCAAAGTTCACTTAGTGTGGTTCCTCAGCAAATCATTCTTTTTTCTGTTGGTTTGTTTTTTGGGGGGCATCACTGCCCTCTGGTGGTGGGAGTAGGAGGCCCAGCCTTTGCTCTTGTGGAGCTGCTCCATCCCAGTGGGCCACAGTCCCATGCACAATCAGTACACCACTGGGGCTCCCAGTGGGCCACAGTCCCATGCACAATCAGTACACCACTGGGGCTCTTTTTCCAGTGATTTTCTGTTTTACAAATCATTACTTCAGCTCTAATCTCTATGATTTCCTTTCTTCTGTTAAATATATATGTATGTATGTATATATATACTCACACACAAACATGGCACCCATGAGAAAATATGGGTAGCCTTTAATTTGTCATTCAGGTCAAAATCTGATGATCTCTTTTAGAGATTCAAAAAAGATAAATGGCTCTCACGTGCTTATGTTAATTTTATGATTGAAATGTAGGGGTGCAATCTAGTCTGTTAATCTGGAGATAGCCAATGAGTAGCCAGTGAGGCCTCTATGTGGGCATGGCTTTCTCCTGAGACTTCTGGGAAATCTAGCGATATTTCCTTCGTGAAGATGAGAAGCTATCTTCCCCAGTTGTTGGGAGTTAGTCTCAGAGATGATGAATCATGGAAAAGAAAAGCTGGCAGTGTCCAAGGAGCTGGAGGAACTATCAGAGAGAACACATAGCCTTGCCCTGATGGAGCCAGACCTCTAAAGCTGGAGCTGCATGCTGTTGATGGACCCTGAGCCCTGGAAGCAAGGAGCCATGGGGAGACCCCTGCCAGTGCTGGGATTCTGCACCCACTGACCTGTGACTTCGTGAGTCAGAAGGAGATTTTATAGACTGATTTCGGACATATGGGTTAATATCAGACTCATGACTTTAAACTGGACTGGGCTGGGATGCCTTCTCAATGTCACATTCCTTTTGTATATAAACCGTCTCCTTATATCAATAGGCATGTCCTTGAATTTGTTCCTCTAGTCTACCCAGACTAATACAGATCAACACCTAATCAGACCAGCTGCCCTGCTGCAACACATGTGCTGTGCTCCCTGTGGCCCCCTGCAGTGCTCTGCTCCACCTGTCTAAACCAACTATGGACCTATGAAGTAAGTATCCGCCTAAACAGTCAGATGATAAAATCATATTATCTTCAAATAGTGAGAGTTTCACTTTTCCTTTGCCCAGTTATATTCCATTTATTTCTTTATGTTGACTAAATGTTCTGGCTACCACTTCCAACCCAATGTTGAGCAAGTGGGGTGATAAGGATCTCTCATAAAGTTTCCATTTTCTGGGAATATTTTCAGCTTTTCTCTATTGAGTGTGATACTGACCATTGGATTTTCACATATGCCTTTAATTATATTGAGGAATTTTCATTCTATTTCTACTTTATTGAGTTATTATTATAAATGGGGGCTTAAAAATGGTCAAATGCTGACTCTGCATCTATACATAACATCATGTAGTCTTATTTTTTTTGTCTTGTATCAGCGGTAGATTACATTGGTTGTTTTTCAAATATCGAACCATTCTTGCATTCCTGGTATGAGTCCCACTTGGTCATGAAGTATTACTATTTTGACTTTGATGTTGTCCAAAATTATGTCGAGAATTGTTGCATCTATGTTCATGAAGGGTATAGGTTTATAGTTTTCTCTATTTGTGGGGCCTTTGCATGGTTTTGGCAGTATAGTTATTCTTTCTTCATAGAATGACTTCAGGAGTTTTCTCGTTCTTACTCTATTGTGTAGAATTGGAAGCAACTCTTTCCTGCATAGTTGGTAGCGCTCCCTTTGTAGCCATCTGATTCTGGATTTATTTTAATCTGATTATTTATTTATTTTAATTGATTTATTTTAATCAAGTGTTTCTTGATGTTCTTCTATAATTTTTTCTTGGTTATGAGTATCTAAAAGTTTTCCACATTTGTCTGCCTTATTTTAGTATTTGATGCCTTTCTAGGTGTTTGACAGTTTCTTCTACATTATCCAACTTGTTGGAATACAGTCTTTCACAGTAGTGTGTTATTGTTTTTTCTTTTCTTTTTAAAAATTAATTCTGGCTAGGTTGTGATCTTACTCTTTTCATATCTAGTTCTGGTTATTTCCATCTTCCCTATTTCCTTTGATATGTTTGTCAGTAGTTTGTCAATTTTGTTAAACATTTCAGAAAAGTAACATCTAACTAATTTTTTCCAGTGATTTTCTGTCTTTCAAATCATTTATTTCAGCTGGTCTGTCCCAAGCAGTTAACGCTTCTTTTTAACTTTGGTAATCGTGCTGGGGCAATATCCTTTAGCATTACCTTCAGTGCCATCTGGTGTGGAAACGTTGAATGGCTTATAGTCGCTCAATCAGCTTTTGGAGGTGTTGAGTTACAAAGCTTTTTCCTTTTTGAAAGTCTTTATACAATTGTTCATAAGGCTGCAATAAAGTGAAAGGCACGTCCTTCGGATCACCTCTTCCAATAACTGGCTTCACATTTCTAGGGTTACGGAGGTCTAGCTCTTAGGATCTAGTTCTATAAGTGCTTTTGTCTTTCAAGGTATTTTTAATCTCCTTCCATGGGCTAGCTGATGGCCAGTCCAATGGCTTGCCCTTTTTCTTAAGGAGTGGAAACATTGTGGAGCTATTGGAGCCACAACCACTTTTTTAGTTTCTGGTTAAATTTCATTAACTTGTTCAAAATACTTGGCGATGTTTTGTTGATCATAATTTATAATTCTGGGTTTTAGTCTCTATGTAATACCTCATTGACTAGGCCAACACTGGGACAGGTAAACTATCACTCTATGTTTTTAAGTTTTAATTTATAACATGTGAATTCCTCACTTGAATGGGAGCTCTTATAAGTTCATAATATTCCATAATACTATTAGTTCAAGCATAATTGTACAATTGCTACTATAGTCAGTTTTAAATCATGTTCTTTAGTCTTCACCTCTTTTAGGAAACAATTAGTCCATTGCTGTTTCTGTAGGATCATCTGCCCTGGTATTCCTACATTGAACAGTCTAACTTAAATGCGTGAACATATGTAGGTCTACCAGTATTAATGAGGTAAAACATAAGCCTTAATAGTAAGGAAAGGAAATATTAAGAAACCAGAGGAAAGTTATGAGTCTCATTAGTGCTTTACTGCTTGCTGCCTGAATTCTTCATTCCCATCATGTAACCCCTCTGTGAAGGCCTGTTTAATTAGCCTGAAGGTGGCTTTGGGGTCTCCACTTTGTCTACCATGCTCCTTCACATCCATTTGATTGTTCCTTGATTTTGAACTTCTGATGCCTATTCCCTTTGACATCTCATGATCACAGAGGCTGGTGTCCTTCTTCAGTGTGGGCTTTGTTGCTTCTTGGCTCAATGGTCACTTGTTTGATGACAAGCCTTTTAAGATCCCAGACACTATGTTTTTTAGTAGCCATGCACAATCAGCTATCTTCATCACATTTGATTATGTTTTTAGTGATCATAAAGTGTCACATTATTAGAATAAACCATTCTTGTACTGAGGTGAGATTTTAGTAGAGGCCCAAAGTCCGTCCGCTTCCTTATTGGATTTATATATATACATGTATATACAAATGTACCCATATTTATATAATTATATATCTATATTTATACCTATATAATTAGTTTTTTGCTTTCTTCTTTTTCTTTCCTCCTCCCCACTATTATGCTTTACCCATCATTCACCTCTCGGTAGTTCACTTCAGACACTTTTTAATTCATCTAACCTAACCAGTAACTCTACGCCTTCCTCACTGTCAATTTTGTAACCCTGATTATTACCCAGTCCCTGCTGGCTTACCACTCACCTCCCCCGGCCTCCTTCCATGTTCACCTCACCCCCAACTAGCTTTCAGTCACTTTTTCCATGGTGTTGTTTGTCCTGCCTATCTTATATAGATAAATACTGCCCCCCCCACACCCAAAAGGGCCGTGTTATATAAATACCTGGTGTCCAGACTCAGAGTAGATGATTATCTCTCTGCTAAATAGTGGGCAGTACCTGTTAAAATTCACCAATCCTATTTCATTTTCTTTTAGGGTTCTATAGTCTGAGATTCACTTACCTAACATTGCCTAACATTGCTTATACTTATCTAGTCCTCAATCTTCATGTCTGATAGGTGCACATTCTACAGTTCCCTGTTGCTCTTCCTGAAGTCCGGGAAGGATCAAAACAGCTCCCTACCCTTTACACCTTTAGACTTTCAGTGTGGCCCTCCAGTGAGTAACCCACAACCAGTTCTGGTGAGGATCAAAGTGCTGCCCCCATGGTCAGAAGTCTGCAATTAGGATTTCTCAGGGACACTGAGACTTGGTCCCCATCGCTTATCTGTTTTCTTCCATGTATACACATCAGACCCACTGCTCTCCCTGAACTGTATCTGTCACCAGCATTATTCACTGTAGTGTTGTCAACTATGGATAGGACATCATGTCTCAAGCTGAGGCCAGCACTGCCACCATCTCCGGGAAGGAGTTGATCCATTCAGGAACTCCATCCTCAAGTATTGGCAATCCAGAATAAGGTCAACTCTTGATCTCCCTTTCCTCTGGAGACATAAAGAATAACCTCCCTGGGGTATATTAGTGCCCGAGTCCCCAATTGCTATCTCTTTTTCCTCCTGCCCCTCTGTATACCTTAAAGGATAAAAGAGGGGTGAGAAAGATGTGCTGAAGAGTTAACCTTAACTCTGGTCTATATCATGGCATTATTAATATACCTGTGAAAGTTGAAAAAGGAAAATGAAGAAAATTGATGCACTTGAATTATGGTGTTGGAAAAGAATATTGAAAATACCATGGAATGCCAAAAGAACAATAAATCTCTTTTGGAATAAGTGTAGCCAGAAAAAAGTGGGAATAGCTGGACTTTGTTTTATGTGCTATGGATGTATTACAAGGGGAAAACTGTCCTGGAAAAATGCACCATGATCCATAATGTAGAAGGCATTGAAAAATGCAGAAGATCATCAATGGTCACAAGTATAACACCAATTGTGAGAACGATGCAGGAAATATCAGTGTTGCTTTATATGATCATGGTGAGTCAGAATCAACTCGATGATACCTAAAAATAACAGTAAGTCATAATGGTTTTACGTTTTGTTATTAAAAACAAACAAACACCACCATCTCCTTTCCCCTCGTCCCCCTTTCCCATGTCCCCCACCCTTGACGCATCAAGAACGCTATTGATGCCCGACTATCAAACGATATAGAATCTCGAGTCTTAAAGGCTTGAGTAAACAAGCGGCCATCCCGCTCAGAAGCAACAAAGTTCACATGGAAGAAGCACATCAGTGTGTGTGATCATGAGGTGTTGAAGGGAATCTGGTGTAAGGCATCAAAGAATGATAATTATACCATTATAAATGTTGGGTGAGAGGGTTTTGGGGGCCCAAAGCCCATCATTAGGTGAAGTGACATCTTCTTACAGAAGGGTTGCAGGGAGGAAATGAGCCAGGTAAGTACAGTGTAGTAACAATGAAATATGCTACTTTCCTCTAGTTCTCAAATGCTTCCTCCCACCCACTATCATGCTCCCAGTTCTACCAGACAAGTCCGGCTAGAACAGGGATATACACTGGAGTCAGAAACATAGGGACTTTAGGATAGATGTTCCCTCAGGACTAGTGATGGGAGTGGTGATTCTGGGAGGGTGGAGGGATGGTGGAGTAGAAAGGGGAAAACATTTTCTGCGATCTACATATGAATTCCTCTTTGGGGCACAGGCAGCAGGGAAGTGAGTGAAGGGACACATTGGACAGTGTGTGGTATGGAAAAGTAATAACAATTTGTAAATTATTAAGGGTTCATGGGAGTGGGGAGAGGGGGGAAGAGATATATGGGGAGCTTGTACTGGGGGCCTAAGTGGAGGGAGGATATTTTGAGAGAGATGATGGCAACAAGTGTGCAAATGTGGCCCGCATACAGTTGATGTATGTATGGATCGTGAGGGGAAGTGTATGAGTCCCCAATAAAATGATTCATTAAAAAAGGGAGGGGGAAAGAGGAGCTTATACCAAAGGCTCAAGTGGAAGATGTTTGGAAATGAATGTGGCAACATGCAAATGTGCTTGATATAGATAATGTTTTGAATGTTATAAGAGCTGTAAGAACCCCCAATAAAATTATTTAAAACAAACAAACATCAATTGAATATTCTCCCATGCTGCTTAAAGTATCTGATTGCCACTTATACTAGATGGAAATTAAATGTATAATAATAGCACAAAATAATTGTAAAAAGCAAACACTGTCATCGAGTCATCCCTGACTCCAAGCATCCTCACTGTTTACAGGAATAAAAAGATGCGTCTTCCTTCCGTGGAGACAGTGCTGGTTTTCACCTGCCAACCATGAGAATCACAGCTCAAACAAGAAACTATTAAACCATCAGGGCTCCTGCATAACCCATCGGACACATCCATTAATTTTGCAAATGCATTTATATGCATAATCTTATTTTGCCAAATATCTGAGAATGTATAGAATTTTTCAGACATTTAGAGCAATATTTTTGTATCTTCATATTTCTTATGAAAAATGTATGAGTGATAGCTAAATGTCTCTGATAATTTACACATAATTTAGATGACTAAGCTGTTTTAAAATATATTCATATTTTCCCATGTTTTATATTTAGATTTATAAACCTTACAATAAAAAATTGTTTAAATGTTCAGTGTTTGGAGGCTCCTTATCAGAGAAACAAATAAAACTCATTTTATATGGAAAAATCCATTCGAGTGCACAGTGGCATTTTTAATTATATCTCCATTTGATATACTATTTAATGTGATATGTAAAAACTTCCTTTATAATTCTATTTGTAAAATTCTACAATAAAAAATCTTAAGACTAGGCTTGAACTTAGAGTCTCTGTCTTCATAGATGTTACTTATGTCCAGTGCAGTAAGAGATATAAATATTCTTAGTCTATATAACCTTTTTATCCTTGGAAAAATAACACTATATGACAGATCTGGGTATTATTATTTGTGTAAATAAGCAAGTGTTCTCATTCTTTTTCCCCTGTTAAGAACATGACTTGCATTTTTCCTTAATCCTAATGACTTCCACTTATATTTACAGTATATATAACTGAATTTTCCCTGTACTAATGTCTGACTAGCTTGTAAACTTGAACCTGATTTTAAATCTTACAAATCAAAGGCTGAGCCCGGTGGCATAGTGGTTGTGAGTGGGACTGCGGCCCACTGGGTTGGAGATTCAATTCCAGCAGCGGCTCCACAGGAGCAAAGGCTGAGCCTCCCACTCCTATCACCAGAGGGCAGTGATGCCCAAAAAACCAAAAAACAACAAAAAAATCTTATAAAACAGCTCCTCTGAGAGTTTTTAATTTGCTATAGTAACTCCTTCATAAGGATTCAGATAAAGTAAATAAATAAATCTTTATTCAAATTTCATACTAATGTCTCTGAGAAATTTATCCTGGTTTCTTCATGCGTAAAAAAAAAAAAAACAACACAAAGGAGAAATAATACTAAAAAAGCAGCAGAAAAATGTTACCCCAGGAATCCATCTTATTTAATTATAATTTTAACTTCACTATTTTTCTCTGGCAATATTAGTTTTACCACATATTAGTTTTGAAAACTGAATGATCTGTGATCCTTAATTTATACCTCTCTTTCAACTTGACCAGGTACAATGACTCCCCACTATGTACTGAATACAGTTCAAATCATTGTGATGCTTATAAACTGTGTGGTCTTGGACAAGTAAAACTCTAGGTTGTGATTTTACCCTATTGTAAAAGGATGGTTTTAAATGTAACCTATCATATGACCACTGCTTGCATTATTCTATTTCTTATATATTCCCAAATAGTATCTGGCACACCTTTAAAAACTGTAGCTATATGTAAGTTTGTTACACAGGGTTCACTAGAGAAGAACAAGATGTTGAGAGGCACATAAAGCAAGTCCAGTTCCAAGCCTGTGGGTCAGATGTTAATTTCCAAGTTTCTCCTGGTTAATACGGTTTTGGAGTCAATGAACCCAAGACTGGCTGGAACTGCTAAAGCAGATGAATCTAAGGTCCGCACGCTTGACAACAGGCTGCCAGTTGCTTCCAGGAATGATAGACAATCTATTAGACAGGCTATTGGCTTATTTACAAAAACCAGAAATTGATGAGCTGGGTTCAGGATCTAGTTCAAACGAAAAGGAAGCAAGCATTCCTACAGTGGCCACTTACATAAGGAGTAGGTGACAGCCCCCAAGGAGACCTAATTAGGGATGTGGCCTCAGCAAGGGAGTTGTATTCTACCCTTACTGTCTTTGAAAAGCTTAACTACCCACAAAAGACCCCATTAAGGAGTTGGTGACATTGTGTTTGTTCATTTTGTGGGAATTACTAGGTTATAACTTCTAAGTCTCTGAAAACACTGACTCAGCCAAGTTGACACATAGCTACTACAAGTATTTGAATATAGAAAGTCTTATGAAAATCTCATGTAAGTGTTTTAATAATTTCCAGGCATTCCATTCATAATATCCCAAATTAAAAACTGATAATATTCGTCATTTCTTCATGATGACATCAAATATTTTTTGCCACATCTCCCCCCCCCCCCCCGCTGAAGCTTTTGATTTGTGATATCCTTTTCATACTTTAAATCTCCTATGGGGGAAAATTATTAGAAATTTATGGCTAAAAAAATTGATGACTCAAATATATTCATGCAATTACATGGCAAAAGGGCACAACAATCTGCTTCCTTTATGATTATAGTCAAGAAAGTACCAGGCAATAACTGTTCTTTGTTACATATTGCTTCATAGGTTAGAATCAACTTAGCAGTAACAACTTCTCTAATTTCAGGCACTGATAATCAGATACTAAAAATAGTTCAAATTTCCTCCTTTTTAAAAAAGTACATTTAGACATCTTTCAAAGAAAATTTCCCCACACTCTGGGATTCTAGTAATGCTCACATAAGATTTTGAGTGGAGATAATGTTATATAGATACCTTATTCCACTGCCTGGCTAATAGTACATATTC
>PVJH01046028.1:0-12091 GCA_004026705.1 Nesogale talazaci | reverse complement strand
CCCGGGGGGCACATCCCTGTCTGCCTGCACACAGTGGGGTTGTGCTTGGGGGTACTCAGGCTGGAGTGCCCGAGTCACCTTAAGCTTAGAAGCCCAGTGCGGGGCACAGTCTGTATTAGTGATTCATCAACGCTTTCCAAGTCAATCAGCCCTTTCTTGAGTGCACCGCTCGTTTACGTACACTCGCCAATCCATAAACACCGGAGGAGTCGGGAGGACAGCGTTCCAGGGCCTGCGTCCGTCTTTTATCATGAGGTTGTCCGTCACCATGGCCCAAATGCCAGCGCAACACCCCGAACACAACCTGACTTAATGGGGCCCCGCTCTGGACCGGGGGAGTTAATTTATTCATTTATTCATTAAACCTCTCAGGGTGATTTACCATCTGGAAAGAGAGGTGATGGCCGCAATGCAGAGGGTGCCGACTTCCCACAGTGCATGCGGGAATGAGCCGCTGAACTTCAGGAGCGATTGGAAAGTGTTTCCAGAGTGAAAGTTTGAAAATGAGAAGAAAAAAAACAAGAGAGTGCACAACCGATCCAGGGGTAAATTATTCTGTGCTGAGATATAAAAAATGCAATTACGTATTCATCACTTTCAGCAAAACCATTATGAGAACAGTCTGGTATTATAAAAATGATAGGGATGTTATGAAATAATAAGAAATTTATCTTCCTTTTTTATTTTTTTATTTTGTTCTGTTTGTATGAAGATATAATAAAATGGTTCTCTGAAAACACATGAGGGCTCCTCACTTGTTGGGCCCAGACAAAGACGACTGGAGACTGCCCCAGTTCCTGTTGGTGGGCCGCGTCCTTTCTTTCGGGGGGAACAGCAGAAACCACGGCCCCACAGCCACTTCCAGCTGCGACCTGGCACCCTCCAGGGCGTGTGCTGACCCGGAAGTGGTTCTCTGTGAGCAGCAGAGCCCATACCTGAGATGGCTGTCTTGGCCTCTGAACTGAGTTCACAGGAAGCAGCTGCTAGGAACGGAATTGGGACATCCCCCCACCTCCAACCCTCCTCCCACCCTCCTCCCACAGACTGTGTGTTGAATTCTCGGTCTGTGTCCTTGGTGGCCCGATGGTCTGTGCTCGGCGACTGACAGAAAGGATACCCTTTGATCCCACCCAGTGGCACCAGCAGAAGGAAGTTCTGGGGATCTGCTCTCATGAAGATTCCAGCTAGGACAACCCCCGTGGGCCAGTTCTCTGTCATACACCTGGGAGCGTCATGAGCTAGAATTGACTTATGGGCAAATGGGTATTTCAGGGAGCAGGTGCTGGGGGGGTGGGTTCCTGGGGATGTGATTCTTGTTAGAAATAGGACTTTCTTTGCATGCTGGGTAGCTCAAACCCAAGTACGGTGGGGTCATCATGGAATCACTCCTGAGTTCTAAGGCGAGATTACACACACACACACACACACACACACACACACACACCTCTTTTAACCTCCAAAATCCTGAGAAAATGTAATTCATTGCAAGTCAGTCACTCGTGATATTATCATCATGTCACAAAAAACTAAGCAACTAAGACACAACCCTTCCTTCTTCAATCAGAAACTTTGAGAACCAAAAAGAGTGCATCCAAAGAAAACATTCCAGAAGGAAACTGGCTCCTTCCTCCGCCGACAGAGGCCTGGCAGGGCCACTCGGCCCCAGACTGCCTAGCGGGGGCCTCTGCCTGAAGAGCCCGACCCCTCTGCAGGGACTCTGGATTGAGCTGCTCCAGGACTTGAAGTGCCTTTGAACTCGGTTTGCCCGTGTCTCCCAGGCGACAGAGGCTTTTGTGCAATCTGCCTCTGCCCACGGAGGCGAGGCCGGGCCCTACTGGGGCCACAGTGTTTTGACTGAGAGCCTGATGCAGGTGTTGCCCCTAGACAGAGGAAGGGTAGCCTCAGGCCAGAGAGGACACAATGTCTACCTCCTTCTGAGGACAGGATCCACGAAATCATGGCGTCCAAGTCCCCTGGTCACTGCGATAGCCCAGGAGTCCGCCCTAGTCAACGCACCTTAGCCAGGGATGTGGTGCTTTCAGAAGGTCGTCTCTGAAGGAGGGGTGGTCAGAATGGAGACTGAGGCCCTGCTGGCTGCTCTGGCCCCGGTGTCCGCATCTGAGACAGGGGGAGAGGAAGAGTGTGGTCACTGTTGACTCCTGACTCTCTCACAAGAGCCTTGTGACTGGCTCCAGAGAGTCCATCCAAAAATACGGGGTTTCGAAGGCTGAGTTGGGAGCCAGACCTTTCTTGCTGGTCTGTCTGCGTCTCCAAGCTCCACTGGGACCTCGTGGGCATCACGACAACAGACAAGTCTCCACAGACAGGTGGGTGGCGGGATGGGTGGGCGCGCAGGGGCCACAAACTGGACGTGGGTCTCATTCCTGCATGGAAGGTCCACACGGTCACTGCCACCACAGCCACTTCTGCCCCGGTACATGTCAGCCACCCCCAACTGCTATCCTCCTTCAGAACGGAGGCCAGGGACAGCACCCCCAACATCACCTGGGCCCCCACCACTGCCAACTCGGGCAAGTCCTGATTGTCCCCTTGCAGAGTGCACAACCCACAGGACAGACACCACCCCCCACAACACACACACACCTCATCCCCCACGCACACCCACCCAGGGGTGGCAGATGCAGACTGTCTGCTGCACATATAATGTGTCTGGTGTCTTCATTTCTCCTAAGACACACTGACAGGCGCCCCAACTCGCCCCCTCTGTGTTGGCTTTTAGGGTTCCGCTCTTGGAGCGCTCTCTCCTCACCCACTCTTGTCGGCACCCGGCTGTCACTCGGTCTCTCCGCTGTCTGCCTGGCAACCCACGATCAGGCACTTACCTTATTACCTGGCGTCCCAGCCGGAGCGAATGAGTCACTGCGCTCACGCTCCCTGGCTGTCACACCACAACTTGGCCGGGCCGGCCTTCCTTCGGACCTCCGCACCATCTACCTTTCAGGGGAGACCCGGGGCCAGGGCTGGGGAGAGCTGGGAGGAGCTATACCGGGCACGCCATTGCTGTCCCAGGGAGAGAGGCAGCTGGGGAAAGGAGGGCGAGCATGACCACGCAGCTGGAGCGCTGTGATGCAACGGTGCTGGGCGACACCGTGGGAGCATGTGCCAGCCCGGGTGCTGGCAGCCCCTCGGTCAGAAGCAGGCCAGTTCCCTGTCCAAGAACCCAGGCACGCTTGTCCCCGGGAACCATCACACCATCAAACGCAGAGCGGTGCAGAAAGCGTCCGGCTTCCTTTCAATCTGGGCACCAGGGAGATAGACAGCAACCGACGACGGACATGGGGTGACAAGTGGAACCCAAGGGCAGAAAGTGGACCCAAGACAAAAGTCAAGACTCTCCCCCCACCGCTGCCTGGACCTGACCGCTCGGCGCCGCGACCATTAGGTAAACGTGAGTTAATGTTCACAATTCCAGCAGTCAGGGCGTGGGGTGCTCGTCCTGGGTGGTTTGAGCAAACAGAGTGAGGAACTTCTTCAGGACTTGAAGTGCCTTGAAGAGGTAGGAACTTCTCGTTTTAAGGAAATTCAGTAGTGAAGCAGTCACAGTTTCATAACAAATCAAGTCGACTGCCCGAGTTATCAAACAGACCGTGGAGATTCAGTGTTCCTTTAAAAACAGCAGCAACAACATTTTTTTTAACATTGTTTTGGATTGACACCGGTATGGAAAGCTAGATCCCAGAATCCATTGCTCCTGGGTATTTTCTCTCTTTCTTTTTCATAAGTCTGTATCTTATGGGCAGTGGTTGTTGAGAAGACACATGACAGAACGTACCTCGCTCTAACCATCTCTCATGGCGTGGTTCAGTGACTGGGATGCTGCTGCTTGATTCGCGTGGCCATTCTCAGCCTCTTTTGGAGACAAGGGCTCTTCAGGCAGGGACTGGTAAGGAGGTGCCAGAGTGGGATCTTTAGAAGAACGCCTGTCAAACAATGGTGAGAGAAGAGGAGTCACAGGGCACTCAGAGCTAGAACATTCCAGAAATCATGTTCTCCAAGTCTTTAGCATAAAAGTGAGGAACAGGAGGACCTGAGAGTGTTAGAGGCTCATCCACGCATGAGAAGCCAGGTCTCTGCCCAGCAGTCATGTCTACTCACATGCCTCCTCGATACCAGGCCTTGAGACTTTAGAGTCTAATAAAAACTCACAGGAAGGCAAGATATGGCACCTGGTCTCCTCCATCCACCTGAGACAACAGAGGAAGGAGAGTCAGGAATTGGAAGGGGAAATGGAAAGCCTCCATAAGCAACTGCCTCCATCTCCGTGAGAGCTAAAGAACTAGATGGTGCCCAGCCATGGTGCCTGGCCTTCATGGTCAAAGATGCTACAGAAAGATGCAGAACAGAACCTCACATTCTCAGGGACTGCACACTTTCTAGAACACTTCCTGGGGGCTGCATGGACCTCCCAAAGTAACTCTCTGAAATGATCTTTATACCTGAAACCCAACCACACCTCCTGAAGTTTTCCCAACGCTCAACAAGAGTTCAGCCTAACTAGTACAGCACGTCCACCTCGGAGCACTGGGCTCTCTTCGGATCAACCTTTATGGGATTGAAATAACAAAGGCACCTCAAGGGACCAGCTGGGAATGAGGGCAGTGGGTTTATGTTCATGAGAAGGAACAAGAAGGGGGTGAAAACAGGTGTACCACTTGAATGTCACTAATGTCACTGGGTTGGGGGGGGGGGGACAAAGAGGGCTGACTTGGTGTCCTGCTGGATTGACGTGAAGACCACCAGTACAAATAGAGCACTATAAAACAAAAAACAAAAACAGACACACTGTTCCTGGTTTCTAACCCCTCAGTACGCCCTTGTTCTGTCCCAGTGTTCGTCTCTCAGTCAACACACAGTTTCTCAGAGCGTAGAACAAAGAAGTGTTCTGGAAGCATCCCCATCCTTTGCTATGTCCACCATCATTAGCTACAACCCATACCTGGTCAGTTATCCCCCTGGATGTCTCTCATTTGTCGTTTTTAACAGAGACCTGGTTAAAGTTTACTTTTGATCATCTTTCAAGAAGGCCTTTGCTAAGTAAATTCACAGTGCCAGTGGGTTTTCTGGAGGCTGGTGAACCAACATAAGAGCCAAAGTAGTTGTTAGACACACTGAGCAGGCCCCAGGTGAAGCATGCGCGTCATTTCTCTGGGGCACCGCACGAGGACGTCTAAGCCACAATCATGAGAAGGCGTTCAAGTTCCAAGTTGTTCTTATTTGTTGCATAATCTCCCCCAGAGGATGCTATTAAGTCAGCATTTCCTTCACCAGCCTTTGCTGGGTTTGAAAGTAATAAAATGCTGGGGTTGGGTTTTTCAGTTGAGAAACCGTTTGAAGCTTTAGTTGCTCAGATGGATCTTCGCAGACATCTGTCCTCATGACGAGGGCCCAAACTTTGGGTCCACAGGAACTGCTGTCCTCCTTCCAGCTTGCTGGGTGGTGGGCCACCGGCTGTGCCCCCGGTGCCTCAGTTTCTGTGTCTGCAACCTGGGGTGAGGATTCTTCCTCGGGAGTGGTGGGGCATATGCTTCAGGGGACCCCAGGAGCAGGTGGGACAGGGTCAGTAAGGGGTGGATGAATTTTCCAGGAAACACTTCCAGGGCAGGGGCAGGACCAGAGCTGGATGGGGAGAGGATCAGGGCCTAGGTGGCCTGGTGGGGATGAGGGAACACTCCCTCTCGTCATCATGAGGTGTCTCCTTAGATGCTGGGGCAGAAATTGAGGGGGACCCAGAGGCGCAGAGTCAGTCAGGGCTGCAGGCAGAACTGAGACAGGATGATGTCCCCTTCCCCCAAGACTATCTCTCTGAGGCCCTCTTTACCTTGGGCCCAAACTAGCCGCCGCTGAAGTCACCCTGAAGCTAGATAACAGGTTGGCCCAGAAGACAGAGATTATTGATCGCCCATCAGAGTTGAACTTAAATTACTTCTCTGGGATCAGATGGTCCCGAAGGACTTTTGAACAACAGTACTAGGGCAGGGAAGTTAGAGGCGTGGGGACAGAGCCAGCAGCTGGGAGAGGATGAGAAGCCTCCCACGTGGCTGGCCCTCGGGGCAGGGATGCACCCACATGGGCCTGCGGTGTCCTGCAACCTTCGTGGCAAGACGCAATAGGACGTGTGGGTGGGGAGGTCGAGTCCAGCTCCCAGCGACCCATTGGACAGAGGGAGACACCCAGGAGGGTCTCCCAGGGGGTGACTGATCCAGATGGCCTCATCTTTCTCCCAAGGTCCAGCTGGCAGGTTCAAAGCACCGGCTTTTCGGATAGTAACTAAGGTCAGTAACTAAGGTCCTGACTGGTCTAGATCCGGACTGAGATTCAAGGGCCCGTGGTGAGTCCTGCCCAGTGAGGGCTCACAGACAGGCGTGCTGGAGGAAGCCCTGTGGGCTCCCCTGAAGACGGAGACTAGGCCTTGCTGGATTTCAGTCACGGTGGGGCCTGGGCTGCCTTGGTGGCAGCTCTGGGCTGTGTCTTCCAGAGAGGGCCTGTTTTTGAGGTGCACCATCCAATTACCCACATCCTGCTTTATAAACCAGGGACTTCTACGTCCAGTGCAAAGACTCAAGCACATCTCTAGACTTCCAAGATGAACAACCGACCACCACTCCAGGGCGACAAAATGCCCATGACAAAATGCCAAGGGGAAAGGAGTGTAACGTCCTCTTAAGAGGAGGAGGCGGAGACAGATACCACCTGGGAAGAAGTGGCCCGCCTCAGTTTGACTGTTCTTTTGCAGACAGCAATGCTACACGAAGAGTTCCCTTGGCAGTTCCTGTGCCACGTCCCGGCCCTATCCCAGAGGGGGCACCTCAAGGGGGTGTCTAGAGCAACCAAACCTTTGGCGTCTGTGCTAGCGACTGAGACTGCAAAGCGCCCCATCGAGGGAAGACACACGTTCCCAGAGTGTGAGCCACACGGACGTCCTTGAAGGCAGGGCCATCAGTTCTGCTGGCTTCACTTCTGCAGCTGTCCTTGCCTGAACTCCATTTGCGGGCAGCCAAGTCCTAGCCAGCCTCATCCCGGCATTAGCAAGAGAAGTGGAAAGCTAATTGGTTTTCTCAGCCTGCATTCATCATCAAGGCACAACCGCTAACTCATGCTGCAGCGCGGGCGCGTTCCGTGCCAAGGCGAGGACTCAGCAGTCTTTTGTCTCCGTTTAGTTGACAACTGTTAGTAATTAGAAAATTACCTCCAAATTCATCTTTCCAAAACAACTAAAGTCCAGACTAATTGCTGAAGGAGACCTTGGGCTCGGACTCCCTGGAAGCAGGCCAGGGTACATTCAGAGGCTTTCTGAAGTGCATAGGTACCCATTAACCACCGGGGGCAAGGGTGGGCTGGTGGGGCAGTGGTTTTAAAGGCCCGGCCATGAGCCCAGAGGGTGGCGGTTCAAACCCACCCCCGCAGCAACTCTGCCGGAAAAAGATCTGGTGATCTACTCCCAGAAGGAAACCCCAGTGGGGAAGTTCTCCTCTCTGGTGGTGGGGGGTGGGGATGGCTGCAATCTGGGAATGGGCTAGACACCCTACAACAGCCCATGAACCAGGGAGTCTTGACCTCTGTCTCCTTGCTAGGAAGGCCTGGGAGACGCCTGTGCACAGAACTTGCTCACCCCCGGGCACGGACTCCCAGTGCGGCAGATGAAGAGGGCTGGGGGCACAGAGGTTAGTTAGCTGCAAGGAAGAAGTTCATTAGGGATGAGAGGGGGGAGCCGTCTTTGCAGCTGAAGAAGACCCCATTGACTGAGCATGAGTTTGACCGGGTTGAGGACAAGGGAGGCTGGAGCGGGGTCTGGGGAAGGAAGGCGGGGTGGGGTCAGAGCAGCTGTGGCAAGGCTGGAGCCCACACGTGGTGAGCTGGGGCCTACCAGACAGGAAGGAGCCTAACCTCTGATGTGCTTCTAGATCCAGCCTGGGAGCTCAGCAGACCAAAGACCAAACCCACCCCCAGCAACGGTCTCCGCTCACACAACCAGCTACGAAAACTGCCCAGGCTGCAAACAGCAACATGCCGTTGCTGGGGTGTGAGGAGGAGAAGGTAGGACAACTACCAAAACAACTAAAGGTGCCCCTCCTTCCCTCAGTCAGGTCTCGCTCTGGGCCTGGGGAGCAGAATTCTACCTGAGTCGGAACGCTCCCCCTTGTGCATGGGGAAATGCAGGAAACACTCACTACAGCCCTGACCTCCCACCGCACGGCACTGTGGGTACCAAAGATCCACGAGAACCGGGGGAGGGTGGGGACATGTTTCTAACACACACAGTGGCCCGTGCCGTTCCCCATCTTCCCCCTCTCCACCAACCTCCTAAAATCGTCAACTCCTGTTCTGTAACTTAAGAAAAACCAAAGACAGTAGAGAAATAGCCCAAGCAGAGGCTCAGACTGGCACGGGCCCAATCTGCATCCCACGATGTTTTGTTCTGTTAGTCAGAGTGTGTGTGTGTGTGTGTGTGTGTGTGTGTGGTGTCATTAGTGACTACTGCTTGACGACCACATTGACTTACAAGCCCAGAGGCCAGCTTCTCTAGGAAAGTAAGACTTGGCTGTCCTGGCCCTGGGTCTCCTCAAGGTCGACACAGCCTGCAACTGGGACTGGCTACCCTTTTGCAGGGATGCGAATCCTTCTCCAGTGACCAAAGCCGCCCATTTGCCAGGTCCCTCCATGCATCTGAGACCTTGTCCTGAGTTTTCAAAGTCCTCTATCCTTTCCTCTGCAGGCAGGCACACCAGGATGCCATCACAGCAGCCAGCCGTGTGTGTGTGTGTGTGTGTGTGTGTGTGTGTGTGTGTGTGCGCGTGTGTGTGTGTGAAGTTCTGGAGCCGTAAGGAAAACAAAGCTGCTAGAGAGGTCCCCTGGTCTCTCCTCTACAGGGCCCACCTTCATGCCTTCACTGTTTACGGCCCCTGGTCCAGTGGCAGGCTCCCAGGGCAGTCTGGACGTGGGCCTCCGCCGACTCTGTGAGGCCATTGGACTTTGGAGCACGAGCCGCTCCAGGAGAAAGCCAGTACCACTGCGTGTGACATCAGCACAGTTCCTGGTCAGGCCCGTGTGACATCAGCACAGTTCCTGGTCAGGCCCAGCCACCCAGAGGGCCTGCAGCATCCAGGTAAGAGAGGTCTGAGCCAGGATTGGAGAAGCCGCCTCCGCCCGGAGATGACTGCCACTTCCCAGGAAGGCTGAGCTCCCCTGGCCATCAACTGATCAGGAAGGGGGAGGTGCTGGGCTACAGGACTCTGTGAACGTCAAGGTGACTTCTCACATCAAGGTGAAAATGAGGCCCAAGCTGCTCCAGGCAAAGAGGTTCCAAAGGTCCCCAGCGCCCTCTGAGGAAGCCTGCCCTCTGTCTAACAGCAACCTCTGCCAGCCTGCCTGGGTCCCAGTCGCCGCCTCTGCGTTCCCTTCCACCCATGCCTCCCCACCATAGCCAAGGTCCCTTGATATGCCCAAACCAGTCCCAGTGCCAGCCAGTTGGCCCCACTGCACGGTGACCCACGTGTGGGGGGGAGCTGTCCATGGCGGGTGCCTTCAAAGTCAATCGCCATACCTTTCTTCCGAGGCACTGTGGAGGAGGCTGAGCCTTCTGGTAGGTGTCCCAACGCATTCACGCTCACCCTCAGGGCACCCATGACCGCCGCCAAGGAAGAGAAGGCCGGGCTGACCTCCCAAGAGAAGCACCCCACGCCCACAGGACAGGGCGAGCCCTCTGAGTCCTCTTCCCAGACTAAACGGCGGCCCTGTTCCAACTGAGCACAGCCTCTACCCTTCTCCCCTTAGGCCCGAGGAGGGTCTTTGCTGCACGTTGTGATGACAAGCCTGTGGTGCGGTGGGCGGTCCAGGTAGACCGTGAATGCACAGTTCCGGTCTGTGTGGGCTTCCACTTGGTACTGCTTTGTGATGCCTCCGGTGTATTTTAAGTGCTACCAGTTGAGGCCTTCAGAGGATGGTAGGGGCCTGTTGCCTCAATACATAAACACCGACAGCTAAGCTTACGGGTGCACCCTGACCTTGTGCCTCAGCTCATGTAACAGGGCGCAGCGGTGGCAGGGTTGTAGGTGCGTAGGCGAGGTTCGGATGGGCGGGTTGACTTGAGGTCCTGAGAAGAGTACACATGGCACAGGAGAGAGCACCAGCCGCCTGGGGCCGGGGGTCACGCCTGTCAGTGTTCAGGTTTGGAGATGGCAGCGGCTTTCCAAGGCTGAAGGGAGTCCGTCCAGGCAGCAAGGGGAAAGGGGGTCGCCATTGTAAGTCGGGAGAGCAGAAAATGCCTCTGCACAGACACAGCTCCCCAGGCACCGAGGGGGTGAGCCATGCCCTGGAGTGGGAAAGGGATGTTCCACATGGAGGAGAACCAAGTTCAAGTCCAGAACACAACAGCCAGCCCGGGGCACCTGAGGAGCAGAAGGGGGCTAGGACCTCAGCAGGAGAGCAGGGCCCACAGGGACACCTGAGAGGAGAAGGGAAGGTTAGCCCTCTCTCGGAACCTGGGTTTAAGCTGTATGGGTTCCTTGTGGCTGCTGTAACAAAAGGCAAGGCTTCGGCCAACACCAACAAGCTCTTTCAGCTCTGGAGTTTAAAGTCACACCTTCTGTCAGGTCCAGGGACGAATCTAGTTGCCAAGGGCTTCCTGCATGCCTCGGCTTGTGGTTCCTCCCTCTGCCTGATCAACCAGCAACATAGCATCTTCCTTCAGGCTTGAGTGCTCTCGTGCTGCAGGAATAGAAACACCGCCAGCCTGCTTGTTCTGTAACAAGCAGAACCTTACTTTCTCACCATGAAGGAGACTAGACATTCCAGCTCAGGCTTCCAGGGCCTGTGGATTCTCTCCCTCTGTTGGTTCCGAGGGATGACCCTTTCCCTTCTGCATCTCCTCCATGGCAGTCTTCATGCTGTCAGGCATCTCTTCCCTCTGCTCTGCGTGCTTCACTTGCTCATTGAACCTCTTTTATAGCCCAGAAGAGATTGACTCAAGACTCCAGCCACCCTAATACTGCCTCATTAACATCACAAAGACAACTCACCCCATTCCCCAATGGGTTTCAACTGAGACCCAGGGGTCGAGATTGATAATGCTTATTTGGGGATGGGAGATGAAGTCCAATCCATAATATCTTCCACTATCTTTCTGTTTCTGTCTCCTCATGGACTTTGTGAGAATCAAGTATTCTAACCATGTCAGCAAAATCCCCTTTGCGCAGGAAGGTGACACACTCACAGGTGCCAGCTATCAGGCTGAGGCGGCTTGGAGGGGCCATTACTGGCCATCACTCAATCATGACAGAGGACCAATCAGCACTGAACACCCCTGAAGAAGGAGGAGAAGACCCTAAGCATGGAGCTTGGACACAGCAACACGGGGTCCCTGGTACGTCTGCCATTGTCCCGAAGTACTGAACACTGGCAAAGCTGGCCTGGGGAGGAAGGCCCTGAACCAGTCTCCTTCCCTGATGATTTCCCTGCAGTGGCTCCACTCTGACATGTAGGAGCAGACTGTGGTCATGGGCTTGGTTTTCATTTGGAATGAAATATGATTAAACCATGCCACCAAATGCACCCCTTGACCCAAAGGTAAGGTGACCAGACATCCCACTTTTTAACAACTTGTCCCGCATCCTGCAGCATTTTAAAATTAAATAAATATACTACAATGCTATTTTTGCATTCTATGAACATTTTTGTTGCTCCATATAGACCAAATTTTTAATCAAGAACACCCCCCCCACACCCCTGGTCAGTGGTGTCCCGCTTAAAATCTGGTCACTTAACTTAAGGCTAACTTGCCTTAAGACACACAGGAATGAGAAAACCGTCACGTGTGATCTGTTCTATGCCGAAAGGCTCAGCAGTGTCACGGCTTAAAAGAAGCATTTAATTTTAGAACAAAAGAAATCTAAAAAGTGAAGTTGGAAAGACTTTCAGCATCCCAGTGACATTTAGATAATTGTGCTATAAATAATGGCGGTTGCATAACGAGGGGAAATAATAATCAATATAATAGCTTGTGTTTATTTGGCACTGACTGCCTTTGAGGGTTAGTCAGAGAGCAGACTATGGAGGTCCCGCTTCATACACGCAC
>PVJH01046027.1:0-12055 GCA_004026705.1 Nesogale talazaci | reverse complement strand
AGCCTACAACACACTTGTCTCATATCCTCCCAATGCCATCTACACAATCTGCCCAGGAGGCAAGTGGCACAGCTATACCCATTATACAGATGGGATAACGAAGAAGGGTCTTGGGGCCACTGGGGCTTTGATGAAGCCATAAAGCAGGTACAGAACCCCCAGAGGGACCATGGGGAGATGTGTGCAGAGAAAGAGGAAGAACTCGATGACCCCAGGCAACTTCCTTTGTGTGACAAGCTCACCTCCCACCTCTACCACATCCTCCCCTCCCCTCCTCAGCTACAGCGCCCCCCCCACCCCCACCCCCTTGGCCTCTACAGTGTGTGTGCCTCCTGCCACTCTCCCTGTCTGTCACTCTGATCCCTGCCACTTTCTGCCACGCCTCTTATCCCCGACCTTTGCTCCTCGCTCCAGCCTGGGTCTTCTCTGGCCCAGAAACCCTGTGCTCACTTTCACTCGCCGCCTGCCCTTCCTGGCTGCGTGTGGCCATGTGTACAGGACAGTGCGCCCGATGTGTGGGGCTCTCCCTCATCCCCCTCTCCCTGGTCTGCATCCTGGCCAACATCCTTCTGCTGGTGCCTAACGGGGAGACTTCCTGGACCCACCAGCTCAGCCTGCACGTCTGGCTCATGGCGGGCTTCATCGGAGGGGGCCTGATGGTGAGAAGTCTGGGTGGGGGGGGTGACAAGAAGGGAGGTGGTGGATGCTATGCGAAGGGCTTTACATCTGGGGGTGGGGGCGATAGGGAAGGGAAAAGATGAGTGCCAGGGAAGGGGTGCCCTGTCTGGTACTGTCTCTCTCCTGCCTCCAACACACACACACACACACACGCACACACACACACACACACACCAGCTTCCCTCCTCTACCTAGTCCCCATCCCCTACTGCAGTTGGGCAGATGGTGGGTACACTCCCCTGCCAGGGGCAAGGAAGCAGGAACAGTTGGCTGTGTGGGCGGCTATCAGGGCAGGACCATGATGGTCATAGGGGGGTGGGGACAGTAAAAATATCTGGAGCCAGGGAGCGACATCACTGATCAGTCACTTCCTCCTATTAGCTCAGTGTGCCCCTCCCCCTCCCTCATGTCCACTCCTCCCTCGGCTCCCATTTCTGATAGCCAGTGCTCAGCTCCAGAGACCTGGGGTCCTGCCAACCGCTGCCACGTCCAGTGACTAACTGAAAAGCTGGTGGTTTGAACGCACTTCCAGGGGCCTCATAAGAAAGACCTGGAGATCTAATTAGGGAGAAAAAAAAAAAAAGCCCATCCAGCCATTAAAGAAACCCACAGACACACCTGGGCTGCCACTGAAGAGACAGCAGAGTGTTGAGCATTTATTCTGAGCCAGTCTTGACATCAAGTCAGCCTGCCATCTCTTTAAATCCTGCTGAGGACCCCTCTGCACTAAGATTAACAGGTCCTTTTTTATTTATTTGTTTCTACTTATTTATTTTCTATTGGCCCATTTTTTTTGGGGAGGGGGGGGCATCACTGCACTCTGGTGGTGGGAGTAGGAGGCCCAGCCCCATTGCTGGAATTGAACCTCCGTCCCAGTGGGCCGCAGTCCCACGCACAACCACTACACCACCGGGGCTCAGCCCTATCGGCCCCTTTTTAAAGGAGGAAAAGCTGAGACTCAGAGAGCTGACTCTGTTCACAGAGCGGGAAGTTGTGTGCCGGCTTCCTATTAGAACACAGGCCTCCTGGCTCCCTTTCCATTGGCCACCTGGAGCTGTTGCTGGGCGCTGGCATGTCGGGTCCCGCTCACATCCACATGCCCTGCTGCACCATCATCCCCACCATTCTTATGTGGGGTCCATTGGGGCAGCCCCCAGGTCAAACCGTCTCAGGAAGGGTCGTCTTTGTCGCTGCCCCTCCATGTGAGCAAACGTGCTGCCCTTCTTCAGGGCTCTGTTCCTCCTGAGAACACGTCCAAAGTACCAGAGATGAAGTCGGGCATCTATTCGGTTGCTGCGAACGTTTATGGGGCTAATGATATTGGACCCTAACCCTGTAGGAGACCACAATCTGGACGGAGATAAGTCGGTATATAAATAACTATAAATTAGAGCCCCGGAGCCTGCCGGGAGAAATGATGATAACATCCTCCTGGAGTCCAAAGGCGCCCTAAGCAGGTTTGTGCATTCAGGCCTACCAGCTGCTCTTCGGTGGATAAAGACTTCCGTAATGATTGCAGCCGTGGAAACCCCACGGGACAGTTCCACCCCGCCCCGGAGAGCTGCTGGGAGACCCAATCCACTCGATCGCCACAGCCAAGTGGACAGGCAGAGTCCAAAGACCAGCCCAGTAGAAAAGAGTGGGGCGTTTGGGTCAGTGTGTGGGTCCGCGGCAATGAGGGGCTCTGACGGTGGGCTCAGACATCACCCCCAATGTCTGTGAGGCCGGCGCAGGACTGGGCAACGTTCTGTTAGCACGGCGTAAGGTGGCCGAGAGCTGGAGCCCGCTGGACAAGCACGGTCCAAGGGGGTTCGGTTCAAGGGCATCACAAGCAGCTTCCCAAAGGAGGGGAGTCGTGATGCGAGGAGGTTTTGAAGGTCGGGGACAAGGGCCGCCCTCTGACTCTCCCCTCCTTACAGGCCCTGTGCCCTGGAATCGCAGCGGTTCGTGCCGGCGGCAAGGGCTGCTGCGGTGCCGGCTGCTGTGGAAACCGCTGCAGGGTAAGATCCCAATTGATGCCCCATTGGACATCCGCCTCTGCGCTCCACAGCCAAAAAGCTAGGGGCCCTCTCCACAGACAATCCTTACAACACAAGCGTCTCTGGAGAGCCCCAGCTCCACCTCACTTCTGCATGGTGAACTTGACTGGTGGCCATGACCACCCCGAGAACCTCCCTGACTGCGGGTTCCCCCAGTTAGCCTAACTCTCAGCCCAAGGTGGAAGGGAGAACTATGTTTAACGTGACCCAAAGAGAGGGCAAGCCACGGTGGGGGTTAGAAAACAAGCAACAGAAACCTCCCCACTGTCATGGTGGTCGATGGCCCTTGAATAGGGTGTCACTACCTCTCTGGGCTTCAGAGTCTGTAAGCCTTTCTGGAGCAGCTGGTGGTTTTGATCTAAGAACCCATTGCTTAACCACTATCCCACCAGGACTCCACCACCAGCTGGGCTTAATCTGCCCATGAATTGGAAGGAGGCACTATCTTTTTTGGGGGTTTGGGGTGTTTTTGTTTGTTTGTTTTTTTGCATCACTGCTCGCTCGTGTCATGGGAGCTACCCAGCGCTGCGTGTCATGGGAGCTACCCAGCGCTGCTCCTGAGAGCCGCCGCTGGATTTGAACCGCCAAACAGGCGGATCGCAGTGCCGCACTCAAGCACTTACGCCACCGGGGCTCACCCGGTTTATGCTACTTTTCATTCTGCATCTAGACAGCCTTAGTTAGTGTAGTGGAGGAGTTCTCAAACTTTTTAAATAGGGATCCAGACCGTTGGAAGGTAAAAAAGGATAAAAAAAATTAGGAACAAATTCATTGCGGGCCAAGATGAGTCCGCTGCTAAACAGGACAGGCAGCGACAGCAAAAACACCCCGTGGCAGGATACATGTCCTCAGAGCCTCAGAGGGCCGCATGTGGCCCGCGGGTCGTAATTTGAGGACCCCTGGTGGGGTCCCTGTTAGACTTTTAGCCACAGCCAGCAGTTTGAAACCACCTGCAGCTCTGTGGTGAAAAGATGTGGCGTTCTGCTTCTGTAAATAGTAGACGGGGGCACTTGTAGCCACTCCATGGCTGGGAGTTTGGGGAGCTCTTTCATTTCACTCTGCATCCAGATGCTGCGCTCGGTCTTCTCCTCGGCATTCGGGGTGCTCGGCGCTCTCTACTGCCTGGGGGTGTCAGGAGCCGCGCTCCGAAACGGACCCCGATGCTGCGACAAGGACAACTGCTTTTACCCCTTCGAAAACTCCCAGTAAGCCTTAGCCTGGGTCCGCGCCCACCCATCTTCTGCTTTCCCCACCTTGCCCTTTCCACTTGGCCTGGAAACCTGGGCGGGGCTCCTCTTCCGGGGCTCCCCCCACCCCCCGACGTGGGCCCACAGAGGCTTTCCTTCCCGAAGTCGCTGCACGTGCCCCGGGTGAGGGTGTGTTCGGAGAGGGGGGGAGGGGGGCCCCGCTGGGAGGAGACCCTCGGTGCGCACGTGACCGCGCCCCGCCCGCAGGGGAGAGTACTTGCGCAACCACACCCTGTGGAGTCTGTGCGCGGAGCCGCCCAACGTGGTCTCCTGGAACGTGACGCTCTTCTCCGTGCTGGTGGCCGCCTCCTGCCTGGAGATTGTGCTGTGCGGGATACAGCTCGTGAACGCGACCCTGGGTGTCTTCTGTGGCGATTGCAGGAAGAAGGGGGTGCGTTGGGGATAGGGGGATCCAGGGGTCCTGCTTGCCGCTGGTTTTGTCCTAACTGTCTCTTTCCCGCAGGACTCTGCGTCCTGAGGCTCGGCGGAGCCACCACCCTGCGCACCTGCTCGCCCGGGGCCGCGCCCGGCCCAGACTTGCTGGAAGAATAAACTATTGGGCGCTCTCTATCTTGTCTCGGAGTTTACTATACGCGTGATGCGTCCAACAGTCCCCAGGGACACCTGGGCGTGGGGCTGGCTCGCTCGCAGCTGTGATTTTTAAAATAACAAGTCGTTACAAAGCCATCCGTGTGTCCTGGAAATCCAGGAGTAAACAAGATAGTCACATGCTAGGTTCTCACAGAATTGAACAACCCTGGGCGGCGGACAGTTTTCTTTTTTTTTTTAAGTGGTCTCGGATTATTTCAAACTGGCGATAAGCCCACCTGTTTTATTTTTTATTAATAAATAAAACGACTTGGGGCTGAGCCCTGGTGGCGTACTGGTTGTGCGCGGGACTGGGACGGAGCTTTAATTCCAGCAGTGGGGCTGGACCTCCTACTCCCACCACCGGAGAGCAGTGATGCCTTCCAAAAAATAAATAAATAAGACGACTTGGATGAAGGTTTACGGAACGGACCTGTCCGTTTTACATTCAACAATTAGACACATTGTCCTCCATCTATTCTATGGTTATCCCTGCAAAGCGCCACCCCTTCCTCCCTGGGTTTGCCTCTTTCCTAACCCTGGGCTCTGTCCTTGTGCAAATGCTGCCCTTGTGATCTTAAGTGCTGATTCCTCCAGGGTGTTAGAATCACACAGGTGCGATTGTTCCTCTCCCAGGGGGGTCTGTCGTTTAAGTGACTTAAGAGCCATGGTCCTGAAGATTGGCGATAAGCTTTTTGTTTTGCTTTTTAATGCATTGGTGATAAAAGAGATATCGATTGTTGGAGAGGCTATGTTTTCTAAGACATGTCTCGCTAAAAAAGTGAAATTTGTGTTGGAAACCTGAGTACCGGGACATCCCGGGCACACTTTAGTTTCTTATTCTAGAAAACAAAGGCTTAACAAAGATTTCTAACTCTAGGAAACAAAGGTTTAAAGTCTTTATAGTTTTATCGTCTGATTTGGTGGAAGGCTCTTAAACCTGCACTCTAGAAGCAGGCAAAGGGAAGTGCCGGCCTCGTATGAAAATCCTGCGCTTAAGTGCTTTATCCAGCAACTTGCGGTGTCCGAAAGTGGGCCGAGTCCCACGCTCGGTCCGGAGGGGCACAATAAGATGTCGCATTTCCCACCCCGAAAGTAAGTGAGACCTCCAAAGCCAAGACTAAGAAGCTTTAATAACCCGCGGTGGGGACGAGCGAGCGAACCGGGGCCTGGGGAGGCAGCGGGGTCAGCTGCGGCAGCAGAAAAAGCGCACGTCGTTCATTGCCGTGTCGTCGCGGAGGCCTCGGGGCCCTTCGATCTTGCTCTGCAGGCCGCACACGCCTTTGACGCAGGAGTCGCTCCAGTCTCCAAACTCTCCCCAGGTCAGGCCAGGCCCCTCCAACTCTTGGCCCCCGGAGCAGCGGAAGCACACGTTGTTCACCGCGGTGTTGTCCCCGGGCGTCATGGGCGCCTCCACGCGAAGTGAGAAGGCCACCAGGTAGCCGCCATTCGGGCACCACTGAGGCTCACTCCACGCGCCCCACCTGGGAGAGAAACGGTGTCCCCTAGACTGCGTCCCCTTCCCCACTGCCCGGGACTTCCCAGCCTGGAAATGCAGGTCCTCCACCGAGAAGTGGAGTGAGGTCTCCCGTTCCATTCCCTCCTCTAGACTTACACAGCTTGGAGGCGCCCGCCACCCCGCCAGGAGAGGGGGGAAGGGGTAACGGAGGGCAAGGGCATACCCCACCTTAAGCAGTATTTAGCATCAGCCTACCACCTCCCTCCCCCCCCCCCCCCCCCCCCCCCCCCCCCCCCCCCCCCCCCCCCCCCCCCCCCCCCCCCCCCCCCCCCCCCCCCCCCACACACACCGTCCGGACTGGGACTCCACCACGTGCTTGTTGCGCTCTGCGTTCCCCCGCGTGCAATGCAGACGGATCCCATTCAGCGCCGTGTCGTCACCAGGGATGCCTTGGGGTGGTTCCACCTGGTAGGAGAGAGGCAAAGAGTCGTCCGAGGGCTGCTTTCCGAGGCTCCCCTCCCGTCTCCGCTCCTCGGGGACCCGGGCCTGAGCCCCCACGCACCTTGAGCGAGAATCCGCTGGCGAAGAACCCGTCGGGACACATCTCGGGCCAGGCCCACTCGCCCCAGGGGCCTCCGTTGGTCACCTCGATGACATTCGTGACGCTGCCCCTCCCATCCCTTCCAGCCAGTCCGAGGCGAGTCACCCATAGCAGCAGCAACAGCAGCCGCCCCTGTTTCGTCGGGGCTCCGCTCTCCATCCCGCATCATCTACCGAGACCAGTGCCGGCACTCGCCTTTATACCAGCCGCGCCCCCACAAGGGCTCCGATTTCGGGAAGACCGCAGATTAAGTGATATCCGAAACTAATCCGCTCCCCTCCCCGGAGCCTTGCACACTTGGCTCTGCGGTCCGAGAGGCTGGGAAGACCCAGGGCAGCCCCAACCGGACGGACGGCTGAAATGCCTGCTACCTCCTCAGCGTTGACTGTAGGCCACACATTGTGCTCAGCACGTCGCAGGCTTGTTCTATTTAATCCTCACCACAGTTTGGGGAGGTGGGAATGAACCTTCTTATTTTGCAGGTGAGATAACCAGGGCCCAGAAACGGGAAGCCACTTGCCCAAGATCCCAGCCCGCAAGCTGGGCTACGTGCCAACCGTAGGGACAATGCAGACCAAGACATGGGGTGGATGGCAGTTATTCGTGGTGCAAGCAATCTGACCCCAGCTAAGATGGGTGAGGGGGGACCCCGCATCTGCAGGGTGTAGGGTGTACGCTTGAGAGAGAGGACAAGAAGCCACCAAGTGCCCAGCTGTGAGGGTCTTCTTAGATAGTCAAATGCACTAAAATCCTGGCTTCTCCTGACCAAAAATTAAATAAATAATATAATACAAAATGCACACATACAAAGGAACAATCCTAGAAGCTTATGGGGGGAAAATAACGCATTATCTTTTGGGGGGGGCATCACTGCCCTCTGGTGGTGGGAGTAGGAGGCCCAGCCTTTGCTCCTGTGGAGCCGCTGCTGGAATTGAACCTCCATCCCAGTGGGTCTCCCTTTTTTGACCTATTTTAAATTTGTTCTAGTTTTCAATATTCTGGGGTTTTTTCTTTATTTTTTTTTGGGTTTTTTTTGGGGGGTAGGCATCACTGCATCTGGTGGTCATAGGCGCTACCCAGTGCTGCTCCTGAGAGCCGCCGCTGGAATTGAACCGCCAAGCCTGTGGGCCACAGTCCCACACTCAACCACTTATGCCACCAGGGCTCAGGCCCTGTTTTTTTTTTTCTTTTTAATGAAATTTTATTGTTTTTTTATGTGAATATAATCTCTTTTTATGAACACATTTTCAATATATTTGTCTATAATTATTATGACCCGTTCATCATTATAGCTCTTTCTAGTCTTTTTTTTTAAATGAATCATTTTATTGGGGGTTCATACAACTTCCATCACAATCCATATAAACATCAATTGTATGCAGGCCACATTTACACACTTATTGCCATCATCAGTCTCAAAACATCCTCCCTTCCTCCAGGCCCCCAGTATCAGCTCCCTATATTTCCCTTTCCCCCCCCCCTTGAACCCTTAGTAATTTACTAATTGTTATTTTCATAATGTACACTGTCCAATGTGTCCCAACACTCACTTCCCTGTTGTCCATGTCCCAGGGAGGAGGCTACGTGTAGATCCCTGAAGTTAGTTCTCCCTTTCTATTCCACCCTCCCTCCACCCTCCTGGTGTTACTATTATGGTCTTGATGGATCATCTATCCTAAATTTTATTCTGGGGGGTTTTAATTGAGGTTTTCTGTTGTAGGCCACTAAGCTCGGTTTTGAAATAAAGATTTTGTGACTTAAATGCCAGTATCTGTTGACATTGCGGTTTCACATTGTAAATGCACTTACGAATAGAGACTCTTTATCAGTCCTGAGAAATCAGAATGTTTTCAAGGATGTTTAATTTGGCAGAACATAAAAATTGTTTCCTGCTCCCACCGCCGGAGAGCAGTGATGCCCACAAAAAAAAAAAATGTTGATGTGCACACCTGCTTAGTTGTGAGGTAACATGACCCTGAGTTGTTTCTGGATTGCTAAAAGCAAGGTGTAAAATAAACTCGGGGCGCAGCGCAGCTCAGAGGAGCGATGGCTGTTGCCCTTCCAATCCCATCTCTGTGTTCTCTTTCTTTCTTTCTCATCTGCGCCCTCTAATCTCGGTATCCCCTGGTGAACTGATGGCTGGCTCCCTCAGTTTTCTCTGTTTTACTTCGTTTTTGTGGTTGAGGTGTGTTTCTTTTGGTATGTTTTTCCATATATGGAATCCAGAATAGGCACAGCTATAGCCAATGACTGGGTGCATGGTATCTTGAGGGCATTATGTCAAGGGCGGATGAGACAAAATGGGAAGATAATAACAAGAGGTACAAAGAAGAAGAAAACGTACGCAAATGCATTGTGGTGATAATCGCACAATTATTTTTAATATGATTGAACTACTGCATAAGGTGAATTTATATGCCAATAAAACTGTTTCAAAACTTTATGGGCAGGAGACAGGTTCTGCCTTTGTTCTATAATCCTTTCTGGAATGCCTTTCCCTCCTTGGCCACCAGGTGGACCCTTACTTTACCTTTTAAAAAAGCTCAAATTTTTACAAAATTCCGTGTCATTGAGTGGATGCATAGCAACCTTATAGGATAGGATAAAAATGAATGAATGAATGAATACAGGATAGCTCTGACTCAGTGAGTTTCTGAACTTGTAGCAGTTTCCTGGAGCAGAAGGCTGTCTTTTTCCCACAGAGCCGCTGGGCCTTTCAAATTGGATCGTGTGGGTCACAGCCCAACACACGTAAGCGCTACAACAGTCACCAGGTCTCCTAACTGTGTAAGGGGGGACGGGTGTCATTTCTTTGGCTGTCCCTCCTACAAGCTAAACCGCTTATTCAGTAAATATGTATTTTATAATCATTTACTTTGGCTCTGGCAATATTCTGAGAGCCAGGAGAAGCAGGGCTCATATTGCAAAGAGGGAGACAGATGAGAGAGGTATCCAGTGAGACAGGGACCAGGGTCTCAGAGACCCGACGACCAACTGGCGAAGCTTACTTCACAAGACAAAGTTCTACATCCTGTTTGGTGAGTAGTAACAGGGGTCTTAAATCCTTCCTTCATGCAACTATTGGTTTCTTCTCATGCAAAGGAGGAAGAATCCCCCAAAACAACAACAACCACTACAACCAGACACTCATTGCCTGGAATCAATTCGGACTCAGAAAGACCCTCTAGGGCAGGAGTAGAACTGGCCCAGCGGAGGCTTTCCAAGGTTATAACTCTTACTCCCCCGCCCCCCACATCACTGCCCTGGTGGGAGTAGGAAGCCCAGACTTGCTCCTGAAGGGCTGCAGCTGGATTTGAACTGTCAACCCTGTGGGCCGCAGTCCCGCGCACAACCGCTATGCCACCGGGGGCTCAGCCTGAGAATTTAAATTCTTTACAGAAGTAGACAGCGTCATCTTTCTCCCACTGGATAAGTTCATACCACTGAACTCATGTGGCTAACAGCTCACTTTGTAGCCCACTGCACTACCTACCAGCTTTCCCAGCCAGAGTGGGAGAAATGGAGAACAAAACTGGAAATCAGGGGCTGAGCCCCGGTGGCGTCGTGGTTGTGCGTGGGACTGCGGCCCACTGGGACGGAGGTTCAATTCCAGCAGCGGGGCTGGACCTCCTACTCCCACCACCGGAGAGTAGTGATGTCAAAAAACAAACAAACAAAAAAAACACTGGAAATCGGGAAAAAAAAAAACTAGGCTTGTTGGTCAGACAGAATCTACTGGGAGCTCCAAGACTGTGTCCCTCGTCACCCGTCAGGCCTGAAACGGATCTCCCCGCTGTTAGAATAATCAGCCATTCAAGATCGAAAGGGCATCTTGACAAAGTTCAGAAGGCCAGGAAAGGAGGAAGAATGGAGACCGGAAGTGGGATAAGCCACTGTATGTTGAGGGGACAGTCATAGAGCAGTTGAATCCTAACATGTATGAGCTGTTAAACGGAAAACCAGTGTCCTGCTCTGTTAGCCTTCACTTAAGTCCCAATACTTTTTTCCCCCTTTAATCCTCCTCCGATGGACCTTGAGGCCTGTGAGAGCGCTTTTCACATTCTTGAGGTACAGAGCCTGGTAGGCAGAAGTAGTGAATAAAGCGTGGCTCAATGAGAGAATCTGGAGCTGCCAAAACAAAAGAGAGAAAGGGAAGAGCCGCACAATGTAAAAGAATAAAACTTCAGGGAAATATGTGAGAGGGCATGCCTCCAGACCAAGAAGAGTTCCTCCTGGAACAGGATCGGGAATTTCCAAGTGGGTGTTTCTTTATCACAGGTGCCCAGTCCTTGAACTTAGCAGGAAAGATTTATGGGGTCATTGTGGTAAGCTTTTCTGTTTACAGTGTTTTCACAGACAGTATCATTTAATCCTCACACGAGGCTTTCAAAGTACCAATTAAGATCCTCAATTTATAGTGGAGGGAATCCATGCGGGCCCAGAGTTCATTCAAGGTCCATGAGCTAGTAGGCCACTGGGTCCCATCCTAGCCTTTCATCCCAATACCCAGGCTGTCTCTTCCTGCCCGCTGGTCCCACAGGTAAGAGAAATACACTCTTTACTGTCACCCAATTCCCCAAATACCCTTTATCTAGTCCCTCACCCATAGATAGCTGCCCTCGGGGCAAAGGGCACAGGGGAAGGGGCCTTTGGAGTTAATGATTAACTCTTTGCTTCTCACAGCACCAAGGTCTTCTCCCCACCGGGAGGGGCATGGACTGGCCAGGGAGGGGCGGGTGAAGAGGGGTGGAGGTCCCAGAAGCAGTCATGGGGGGCGCACTGAGGTCCCGGGTCCCTGGGGGCCGGCTCTACCAGGCGATTCTTCTGTCTCTCTTCGTACTGCTGCTGTTTTACCTCCGTACCAGAAGTCTGCGTGAGTGGTCCCTTTTCTCACCGGGTCTGAGAGGAACCTTCCAGGGGCCCTCAGGATCCAAGGCCCCTCCTCCAATTCTCACCGTTGCGCCTCGCCTTTCCCCAGGAGTGCTCCCTGGCTGCGAATTGGGGGCACAGCCCTGCAGCCTCCAGGAGGAACCGGTGCCCCTCCAGGTACACCTGGGTCAGGGCTGGTGCTGGGAGCCCTAGGTGGGCCTCTGATCAGCAGTGGAGACTTTGGTCTGGTGAAGAGTGGGTCTGGCCCCTCTCCCAGTAGGAAAGCAAAGCTACAGGAAGAGGGACCCTGGCTAGACCTCAGGAACAATGATTTCTTCACCGCCCAACTTGGCTTCTGGGTTCTGCACCCCTCCTCTTCCCCTCACGTCTCCCACCCCTTCAGGTCCAGCAAAAGTCAGGACCCCAGGAGGGGGGAGAACCTTCGTGCCTGGGTCCCCACGGGATGATAGGTCGCATGATGAGGCCGTTCCAAGCGAGTCTAACCCCGGAAGGGGATGTGGAGCTGTCCCTGTACCTGGCTGGATGGAAAGAGCTGATCAAGTGAGTGAGTCCC
>PVJH01046026.1:0-12047 GCA_004026705.1 Nesogale talazaci | reverse complement strand
CTTGTCTTGGATGGGGTCAGGCCAGGGGTCACAGAGGAGATCTCAGGGTCACATGGCAGAACAAAGAGTCAGTGCTAGGGGGGAGGTGGGGAGTGAGGAAGAGATGGGAGGGTTAATGGGGGGCTGGAGGAGAAGGGGGCAGGAGAAAGGGGGACAGGGAGGAAGCCGAAAGCTGGGCACACTGGGGAGGGATGGGGCAGACCCAGTGGGAGGAGACTGGGTAGATAGGTGGAAGGGGGCTGAGACATGGGCAGAGGAATTTGCCTGAGACAGCTGGTGGTGACCCATGTGCTTCTCAGAGGACAGACAGGCTCCCCGGGAAGGTGACCCTGCTGGGACCTGTGTCCCAGCCTGCCAGGGCAGGGACAGTCACAGCCTGACTCCAGAGGAAATGTCCGACCCAACGTGGGGAGAGCTTCGAGGAAATCCCTCCCCCACAGTTTCCTCCCCTGCCCCCCACCCCAGCACCCCAGCCCAGCTCGGTCACAGTGGCAGCTATAGACAGTACCAGCAGGCTTCCTCCCCTGCCAGCGGGAGATAGTGCCAGCTCTCCCTCCCCGCCCCCCACATCCTGGGTGCTCCCCGCCCCAGGAGGGCACATCTTGCCAAACACCTCTGCTTGCAGAGAAACACCCACGATTCGTTCCGGATATGGGAGGGTGCCCACCCCTTCAGGGGCTGCCCAGCTGCTGGAGGGCATCCCTGGGGGCTAGTCTCAACCTGGAGCTGACTTAACACACCAGCCTCCTTAGACAGTCTGCCACCCAGTCCACTAGTGTCACGTTCGTATCTGACACTGACCATCCTCATGACCAGGCCTGGGAGGTCCAGCTCTCCCTGCAGCCAGGAAGACACCCTTCCCCACATCCATGAGACCCGAAGAGCCCTCCAGGAGGTCTTACCCCCCCCCCCCCAACTGCCTCTCTCTCCTCAGGGTGAAGGTCTGTACTCCCTAGGGCAGAGGAGGCTCCCCACCTGGGCCCATCCTCCAGGGCACAGGTGGTCCAAAATGTTCCCTGCACTTCACACTAGAGTCCCTTCCCTAAAGCACAAACACTCCAGTCCTGCCCTGGCCTTCTCCCCAGCCAGGCAGCAGGGCCCCCTACATCCACACTCACTCACAGGGCCTATGGTCCCCAGGCTCAGCTGCCTCAGAGGGGCAGGGCCTAGGAGAGGCCCAGCCGGCCGGAAGCTTCAGGAGGGAAGGGCAGGCAACCCTTGCCCAGGCTGGCTGGGCAGCCAGCAGTAGGGTGGGAGCCTTGTCAGGGCGCGCCGCACCCGTCGGTGACAGGGCCCAGCCAGCCGGTTCTCCAGGCAGATAAGCCTGGGCAGTGCCAGCACCCGGCCCCTCTGGGCAGCAGCATGCCTCGAGGAACCCCCACGGGGAAGCAAGTGGCAGGGCGGCACTAGCCTCCAGGAGGGGGCGGGCGCAGGAACTCCTCAGGTAGCCGATCTCACCCCCCTTCTCCCAGAGACGCTGATCCTTCTAGGCACTGGCTCACCCCTGCGCAGCACTAGGGCGAGGTGGGTAAGAGTGAGGGTGGGGACAGTTCTTCCCAACACAGGGAAGCACTGCCTCGCGAAGACGCTGGGACCACGAGACTGTACCGCGAACGCATGCCCATGCCCGGAGTGGTGGCGCTGGCCACCACCTCCAGAGGACTCGAATCATGAACCCCTCGCCCGCGTGACCCTGGCGCTCGGAAAGCTGCCGGGGGCTCTGTCCCGGGGCGCGGTGGGAGCTGCTGGGAGGCACAAGGCCGGAGGCGAGGGTCCAGTCTGAAAGGTTGGTGACCGGCCACCCCGGGCCCTGCCGGCCGGGAGAGTGAGTGGCGTGTCCCGCAGCGTCCCGGGACCCGGGGCGTCAGCCGGTCTGGAGGTCCCAGGCGGAGGGGCCCAGGGTCCCAGCCCGGACGGGAGAGCCGGGGGGATCCTTGCTGGACGGAGTGGGGCCCTGGTCCCAGGACCCCCGGTGCAGCGGGGCGGGGGCGGGGGGCGCGGGGCTCACCGTCGCACAGGAAGCCGGCCAGCCCCCAGATGAAATCGGAGCACAGGTGGCAGAAGGTGGGCTTGGTGAGCGTCACCTTCCGGAAGCTGTGGCCCAGCGCGGCGGCAGGGGCCGGGGGCCTGGAGGGCACGGGGCTGGCGGCCGGGCTGCCGGCGCGCGGGGAGCCGCCGCCGGACCAGGGACGGGTCCCGGGCTCCGCTGGCGCCGCCATCCCCCGGCCCCGCGGCCCGAGCCCCGAGGGGCGTCCGGGCGAGAGGCCGGGGTCCTAGCTCAGGGCGCACGGGGCCACCGCTGCTGCTCCTCCGCCTCCCTTCCCTGGGCTTCCGACTGCGCCCGCCGCTACTGCGCAGGCGCAATTCTCGCGGGGCGGGGCCTGGCCGGAGGCGGGGCCTGGCCGGGGGCGGGGCCTGTCGGGACGCGGGTCCCAGCGTTCCGAGACAGGTCCGGAGTGGGCACTGCGTGGCCCTCGCGGACTCGCCTCCGTCCGCTGGGCTTCATCTCATGCAGAGGCCGGAACTCCCACCTCGCTGCACGCAGACCCAAAGTACAACACAGGGGTTTGCACCTGTAGCGCCCCCGGCCTGCTGCTGCGAGGCAGTTGAACATGTGGGGGGGGGGGGGCGCCGCTCAGGGTGCTGCCCCTCTCTGCTCTGGAACCTAGGCAGGAGGACTGACCTTCCCAGCGTAGCCCCAGTGGGGGGTGGGAGAAGGACCCCTGCGTGGGGTTGGAGAGGAGTTCTAGGGGACCTAGGTCTTGCCCAGTTATGTCTGGGTATCAGAGGGGAGAGTGAGTGGACACAGCACGGGCTGACCCCCATTCTGGTCTCCTTCCCGCGCCTCCCTTTAACCCCATTCCCTCCCAGCACCTGCTGCCCTGGCGCCCATGGGGCCCCTGCCATGCGTGGGAGCCTGTGGATAGCGCTGGGCGCATCGCAGCTCCGCCCACGCTTCCAGACACGCTGACCCCTGCTGTGCTCCGGGCACGTGGTGGGGGGGCGTCTATCCCTTTTGGACCCAGGGTCCCTGCAACACCCCCACCCCCACCCCACCCCTCCTTCCTCCATGTGGCCTGGCTTTCCTAGGGCCAGCTGCTTCCTTAAAGAGATTCCTTAAAGAGACCCATCATTTGGCAAACAGAAAGTCGACCTGCTCTGAGTACACTCTCCCAGCCCAGCCATGTGTCTCCCCGGGGAGGGGGGGGAGGGCAGGGACCCTGTGTCTGTGGCACCCCCCACCCCAGGCCTGCTCAAGAACCCACTGGACAGGCTCCCTTTGCCAGGAACTGCTGGTTCTCCCAGCATCCTGCTGCCCGCCCACCTGGGCTCTGCAGTGGGGCGCCTGTAGTGCATTCAGGGGGGGTGTTGTGAGTCGGGGTGGGGGACATGGGGGTCTACAATGCTAGGATAGAGAAGCCCTAAATCAATTTAGCAGGTGGGGTGGTGGGTAAGAAGGGAAGGAGCGTGGAGGGAGGGGAAGACAGGCAATGCTACGGCCCTTGCACCTTCTAGGCTCCAACATGCCGCCCTCCCCGCAACGTCACAAAACCCTTCCTTCTGAGGGTGGTCACCTGTGAGGGCTAGGGCTAGAACCAGCAGAAGCTAGGGCAGGTCTGGGGCAGGACTCCTGGGCCCGGCATTGGCCGGTGCCTGCGCCTGCCCCTGCCCCTTCCCCTCAGCACTGTGACCCACAGAAGGTGCAGGAAATTCAGCAGAGCTTTCCACTGCTGACCACCCACCCCACGGCCCAAACGGCAGGGACTGCTGCAGAAAGCAATACTTAAAGGCACCCTCTTCTTTACTGGGGTGGGGTGGGGTGCCGGGCTGTCACGGATTGAATTGTGTTCCCCTAACTCAGTGTCAGCCGGACCAGTGGTTTGGCAGTTACGTAATCTGGTAATTTGGGTCTTACGTAAGGAGGTGATCATCCCCACAGTGTGATGGATGTGATCAGACCCTGAGGTGGAAGGGGATCAGGGAGGGCGGGATGCCCAGCCCTCACTCGCCTCGCTGCCACCTCGCTGCACCCCCACCCCACCCTGGATGGGACAGGGGGTAAAGGGAACAAGTTAGGGAGCAGATGGAGGGGACTCAGGCAGAAGCAGCTGGAACCAGAGAAAGCCTAAAGCAATCGGGCATGGAGGATAAGCTTCTTGTTCTGAAAGTCACTCACTCACTTATTCACACAGACACGGCTATTAAGGCAGCGTGAGCACACAGAGGCGAGGACAACCTCTCTGGGAAAGGAATCCCACTCCTGGCCACCGCCGCCAGGATCGGAGCTGTGCTCTCTTTCCTAACTAGCTTTCCCATGGAAATGGCAAGCAGGAGCTGTGCCCATCAAACCAGCCTCCCACAGATTTTGCAGAGACCTGCGGGAGCATCCATCCGGCAGCCGCTCACTGGAGCCGCCTGAAAGCGTTTGCGAGCTCCACCATCCTCTTCAGAGCAACCTCTCCCAGGGCCATTTGTCCTATGGGGCTGTCCGTCCGGTCCTGAAGTGTCCACTCATCCCCTCGCTGGGCTGTGACCTCGGGCCACAGGGCTGCTTCCTTTCCTCTAGCCGGGTGTCTAGGCAACCAGGGGTCATGTCATTCTTCTATAAGCGTTGAAGCCACCCTCAGATCACTCCTAGAAGCTAACTGAGCACTGAGACCTCGTGTCTTGTCCAAAGAGCCAATCATCTTCCATGACGGGAGGGAGGCCCTCAAGCTGCCATGATCCATCAACTAGTTGAAGGCAGGGTCTCCTTGGGAATCCGACTGACTGCCACGCCGGACCCGTCTCCTGACCTAACCATTCTCAGAACACTAGCCTGAATAGTAGTCCCCTGCACCCCACCCCACCCTGACCTGTGGGACTTGCCAGGAAGCCACAAGTGCTTTAGCCTCTGTGCCACCCAAACCCACTGCCCTCAAGAAGATGCTGACTCATGCTGTTGCTGTCAGGGAACCCCCAGCAACCCCAGGCTCGGCAGACGGACACACTGCTGGTCATCCTCACACTTGATCCCATGTTCCAGCCCGGGGTGGTGGTGACCGGCGTCTATCCCATCTCCTTGAGGGTCTTGCTCTGCCCCTCGGCTTCACCACGCACGAGGTCCTTCTCCGGGGACTGGTCTCTTCTGATGACAGGTGCAAAGGACGGAGAGCGATGCCTTGCCATCCTTGCCTCTCCTTCTGGGAGCAGACCCCCTGACAGTTCTCCCTCGGTGGGTTTGATTGGTCACCTGTGATTAGCAGTCGAGGACCCTCCCTGCCAGGGCACCATCCGTCTACACCGTGGTCCATCGTAGGCCCGTCCATGTGGGGCCAGTCGGCCGCCGAGGGCCTCCTTAAAAGGTTCAAAAGCAAAGAGGTCTCTCTGCGGACTGAGGTGTACCCGACCCGAGCCGTGTCATTTCAGTGGACCCATGAGCCTCTGGAAGCTGGAGCACAGCGAAGGAAGACCAGGGAAGGACCTACGCCTTCCAATTACGGTGTCGGCAAAGAACATTGACTCTCCTGGGGACTTCCAGAAAAATGTGAGCCCGGCGGGCGGGGGGGGGGTGTGCATCGTGGGTCACAAGACGGTTGGTTACCATGAGGTCAGCAGTTGGAACCCATCAGCAGCTCCACAAGAGAAAGATAAGACTTTCTATTCCCATAAAACTCGTGTTCATCTGGGTAGACTAGAGGAACAAATCACCAGACCCTCATATCTGTTTATGAAAGAGTTTTATATACCAGAGCAGTTGACTCTTGAGAAAACATCCCAGCCCAGTCCAGATCAAGTCCCTAAGTCTGATATTAGCCCCTATGTCCCATATCAGTCTGCACCAAACACATGCAATGACTCTGAATGCAATGACTCTGAATGCAGGAAGATCACAGGCCAGTGGGTGGGACGTCTTGGGGATCCAGTGGAGTTGTAGTCATCTCAGGGCTGGCAGGGGTCTCCACACGGCTTCTTCAGCTCCCAGGGTAGCATCAGGGTCGATCCATGTAGCTTCCCTTCCAAAATGTCTCGCGAGGAGTGAGCCTTGTCAGTGGAGAGTCTCCATGGGTGTGAGGAGAACGTGTCCCCTGCCTCCAAGGAGGAAATACACGAGTTCCCAGAATCCTCAGTGGAAGGCCATGCCCACACAGAAGTCTTGTTGGCTATGACCCTAACTGACAGGCTAGACCCCACCCCTTCGCTCTTAATCTGCAAATTGACATCAGATGATGCCATCCCCACAAAACTTTGGACATGTTGTCAGGAGAGACCAGTCCCTTGAGAAGGACATCACGCGTGGTCAAGTACAGGGGCAGCAGAAAAGAGGAAGGGCCTCAATGAGATGGATGGACACTCATGGCTGCAGCCGTGATGAGTCCAAGTATGGTAACCACGGTGAAGAGGCCACAGGACCAAGTGGTGCCTCCTCCTGGTGTTCAGAGGGCCGCTGTGCGTGAGAGTCCATTCAATGGTACCTAACAACACCAACAGTCACCCCCGCAAAGAGCCCAGTCTCGGAAAGCCACGGGGGCAGTTCTCCTCTGTCCCCATAGGGTCCCCACTTGTCACAATGGACTCAATGGTTTGACCAAGAATGGACAAGCTTAGACAGACAGGACGTGATTCAGAAGTGAGGATGGCCCAACTGGGTCTCTGTGAGATGGACGTCACGCAGAGGCAATGGCCTCAAGTGCTGCCACCGCTGTGAACGAGGGGGACAGGGAGCAGCCCGTTGTCCCATGGACATTGGCCCACCATGAGTTGGCATCAGCTCCGCGGTGCCGATCGATGTCATGCCTCTTGGACGGGTTCTGTCTCTCCAGAGAACTCTGATGTACACGGGTCCCAAGTGGACAGATCCATGAAGGAGTTGGGAGGGACCCCCGCAGAGGTCACTGTCTGAGTTTGCACCCCCAGCCTGCTGCCAGGGAGACCTCCATGCAGGACCCCACCAGCTGTGACGCTGGGCCCTCGCCAACATTGCCTGGCACAGGAACGCAGCCAGCGAGCGGGCATTATCTGGAGCCGGAGTTCTTCCACTCAACACGATTAAGTTTGTGAGCTGTCTCCATTCTGCTGTGGGCAGCTGGCCACGGGTCGTTTTAATGGCTGGAGGGCGGCGTTCTGCTGTGGGGGAAAGAGACCACAATGTATTCATTCTCCTCCTGGGGGGCCCGGGGACTGTGACCACTTCAGAGCTCAGATGCACACGGCGTCCACTTACATTCTCAGCCACGCCTTTTGGGTAGCAGACGCGCAGCTTCGGGAAGCTCGCATGTGTCCCAGGCGCTTCTGGAAGCCCCCGCCTCTTTCCTGGCATGAAACTGCCGACTCAGAGGGGTCCGCTCGGCTCACTGTGGGGAGATCATCCCAGGCAGGTCTCCAAAAGACCACCCTGTGTGCCAAGAACAAATGCCCACTCTCGTCCTTCTGTTACGTGCTCTGCCCATCAGGCAGCCGTGGCCATGTGCTGGGGGGCACGCGTTGAGCTGCCCCCTGCAGGGGCGGTGGTTCAGACTCACCGGCTGCCCCACGGGAGAGTCTCCCGTCAGGAGTCACAGGCTCGGATCCCCATAGGGGCAGTTCGGCTCCATCCCACAGGGTTGCTGTGGGTCAGAACAGAGGCAGAGGCAGCGGGGCTTGGCTTTCAGATGCTGGCGGTGCCTCATTGTGGCCATTCCAGCACCTGGACAGCAGAAGTTGCTCCAATCACACCCATGCCTGCGGAGTCGAGGCCACGGACATGGGCCAGAGTCCAGCTGTAGGTCCAAGGGTTTGCGCTGGCTGCTTTGTCAGCAGTGCGTGGCTAGGAGGGCCCTTCTCCCGTCTGCCTCTTGTTTGGCAGAGAGCACTCCAACCTTTGAACCTCAGGGTCCCCTCCGCCAGTGTCTGACCGGAACGGAGGTGGCGTGCTGGGAGGCAGAGTAGGCGGGGCGGCCCTCTCTGGGATGGATGATTGCAGCACCTGTGGGCTTTCTTTTTCTCATCCCCCTGCTGGAACTCTGGAGATATTCCAGGGCCATTTCCCTCCTTTGTCAATTGCAAGTATTGTGGACTCACTTATCCTCTGTCTGTTCCATGTATCGTGGACTCACGTCCCACCCTGTCAGTTACGGGTGTATCAGACTCAGGTGCCACCTGTCAGTGACCTGCATGTCAGACTCACGTGCCACCTGCCAGTGACCTGCATATCAGACTCACGTGCCACCTGCCAGTGACCTGCATGTCACACTCAGGTGCCACCTGCCAGTGACCTGCATGTCACACTCACGTGCCACCTGCCAGTGACCTGCATGTCACACTCACGTGCCACCTGCCAGTTACATGTATGTCAGACTCACGTACCACCTGTCATTGACCTGTATGTCAGACTCATGTACCACCTGGCAGTTGCATGTATTGCATGCTCACCATCCTCTGCATTGGGATGGCCTTGTTACCCTCTTATTCAGAGGTGGCTGTTAAGAAGTGAATTATGGCCCATCCCAATTTAGGTCCTTATGCCTGTGAGGTATTGGGGGTCCTTGTGTAATCTGAATGGGGAGACCCCAGGGGTGTGGTTTCGGAGTCAGGGTGGCAATGGCTCGCTCCAAGGGTGGTGGTCCTGGAAAGGTTGTTCAGTAGGAAGCCAAGCCAATGGAAGCCCTTGGCAGCCGCAAAGGCTGCTGGGTAGGAGCTCACTTCCTGTCCCGGCACAAACAACACTGATACTACTTTCCCTAACAATGTCCGTTACAGACCACCTGGGGGTGAGCTGTTGTTTCAGGTACAGGAGGGGCAACATAGGACGGGGTGAACCAAGGAGAGAACTTAAGAGATCATTTATAAAGAGAAAGAATTTCATGCGCCATCCCCTTGAAGTCACCCATCCAGATGACAATGGCTTATCAGACTTTGTGTGATAAATGCTGGGGGACGGGGGAACCCGTGTGGTAGTGACATAATTGCCTGTCAACTTGACAAATAAGAAGGAAGGGTAGAGTGTCGTCTGTCAGTCAGGTCGAGGCTGATCCCTCCTTGTGGGCGGGGCCTTTTCAAGAGGATTCTGGGAACTTCCTTTTTTTTCCTTCCTGGAGGCAGGCCACATGCTTTCTCTCTCTCTGCTTCACTTTCCTGTCAACCTGCTACAGGGAGCCACGCTGATGGCAGTCAGAGCTCTGGAGATGCTTCCACCACCACTGGATACACAAGACTTTCCACCCACTGGCCTGTGATCTTCCTGTACTCGGTGTCAGTGCATGTGCTGGGTGAGTCCGATGAGGATTTATAGACTGGTGTCAGACATCTGGGCTAATAATGGACTTATGGACTTGATCTGGACGGGCTGGCTGATGCCTTTGGGGTGAGGCTCTCAGCGAAGTAGTACGCCCTTGGGGCATCTATTGGCAATCTTGGAGAGAAGATGGTTAACACATCCCCACAGAACCAATTGTATCCTGAGCATTTCCTTTCCGAGTCACAACCTGCTGTCTCCCTTCTTCAACTCTGCAGTCGTGAATGTCGCCTGGGCGTCCTGGGTGGTGGCCTGCCCTCCGTCCCCGAACGCCAGAGAGGAAAACGTAGAGAATGTCTTTGCTTTTATTTTATACTCATTTGCTTTGAGAATGTTGCCAATGACAGAAGAGCAGACTCACCTGACCCGCGTCCAACTGGTCGTGGGGATGACTGCAGTCAAGTTCACGGTCGAAACATCCAAAAATGGTCACCATTGGGTGGTACCTGCAGAAACTGTCAGCTCGGGGGTAGACCCACAGCAGAGGGGGTCACTCAGAGCACTCACATGTGCTGGACTCACACCGTGGCATTTTCTGCCACCTCTGACACATGTGACGGTTGGACACTGAAGAAAGAAGACTGAAGAAGGGCAGGTGCATTTGAGCTGTCATGCCGGAGAGGAAGATTGGAGTTCCCTGGACTGCACAAAGGCCAACAAGTCAGTCTTGGAAGAAGTACATCCAGACTGCTCCTTAGAATGGAAGATGCTGAAACACGTCTCATATGTTTAGGACATGCTATCAGGAGGGGCCAGTCCCTGGAAAAGGCCGTCATGCTTGGAGAACACAAGGGGCAGGAAAGAAGAGGCAGACACTCCATCAGAAGGATGGACACTGTGGCTGCAGCAGTGGGCCCCGGCAGATGAACGGTGGTTAGGGTGGCGGTGTAATGGGCAGTGTGTCCTTCTGCTGGGCACTGTGGGAGGAACTGACCTGCCAGCGCCTCACACACTCAAAAACCACAGTAACAGGAATAAAAGCAGCAGGGTAGCAGTAGAATCTAACATGTTGGGAGAAATTTAAAAAAAAATAATAAAAGAGATGTCAACAGAGAAAGCCCCATGAGCAGTCCTGTCCTTGACCACTGGGGGTCACCTCAGGTCAGAATGGAGACATTACCTGACACTGAAACAGCAGCTCACACACTGTCCGGCTGACGAACCCTTCTTTCATGGCGCGGTCATCCAAGTCTTCCCTGGCATCATGAACCAACCCAACCCAACACAGTAAGCCCAACACAATACAACACAATATAACACATCTCAACACAACACAGTCCAACCCAACACAACAAAACCCAACACAACACAGCCCAACACAACACAACATAAACAAAACCCAACACAACCCAATACAGCACAACATAACACAAATCAACTCAACATAACACAGCAAACACAACAAAACCCGACACAACACAACACAACACAACTCAAGCCAACACAACCCAACACAACTCAAGCCAACACAACCAAACACGACACAACCAAACACAACACAACACAGGCCAACATAATTCAACACAACACACCATAACACAACACAAGCTCACAGCCATGGAGTCTATGGCGACCCTTTAGGACTGGGTAGAACCGCCCCGTGGGTCCCCAAGGGGCTAACCCTGACGAGAGGAGGGAGCCCGGTCTTTCTCCTGGGGAGTGACTGGAGGTTTCTGATGACTGGCCTTGCTATGAGCAGCCCACCTGGAACTGCTAAGGCATCCCTTCTCTCTTTGCTCAAAGAGCATCTCTTTCCTCCGGCCGCATTTGAGGGTGCTGGGTGGATTGGGGCCGGGGTCACATTTCCCCTTGGTGGCCTCGTAGACCCGGCACGATGGCAGCCGGCAGGGTCTGCCGAGTCACCTCTGCTGTGAGAGTCGGGAGCCCAGGAAGCTGGGTGCTGGAACCCGTCCAGGGCTGGGGGAGCCCTGGGGAAGCTTCTGGGCTGTAAGAGAACTGTGTCAAAGAGCCAAATTCTGACGATTTGAAATGAGCTGCAATTACGGAGATGGGTTCAGAAGGAGAGACCAGAAACGACAGCAAAATCTACATTAAAAGAAATGGACTAATAATTCAGTAAGAGCAAACAATCTGCCCCCGGCCCCAGCGCCCCCGGCCCTGACTTTGAATCAGTCTGGCTCATGCCGCCTGGACAGGCTTCTGGGGTTGCAAATCCAGATGGAGCAAGCAGTCTCATCTCTCTTCCCTGAGCCGTTGGCAGGGTTTGACCCGCTGACCTTGCTGCAATTAGCAGTCCAACACTTAACCCCGAGGCGCCTCCAGGGTCACAAACGTCCTGAGAAGATGGCCGTTTGGACTCCCCCCAGCCTGCTCCACCTCAGCGATGGAGTCAGTGGGGGGCAAAGGACAACGGGGAAGGTTGTTTGTCAGAACTCACACTGGCGCCTCCAAGGACGGCCCGGTGAGCGACTTCGGGAAGGTCCAGCCCTTGAACCCCATGTGAGGCAGTTTCCCTGTGCTCGCTGGTCTTCCCAGGCGTCCAAGCCGACTGGCCAGCGACTAAGAGAGCAAGGGGCCTCGTGATGGTTTCTTTCCAGCCACGTTTTCTGCCTCTTCTTTTAGCTGGACGTGAGTCTGGCCCTGCAGAGGGCACTCGGCTCAGCAGAGGATCCAGGGAGGGTCTTTCACGAGACGGTTGGACCCTGCGCAGGCTTGGGCATCATCTCCTCCTGTCGTGCGTAGGGTCGGACTGGGCTCCATGGCACTTGACAACAAAGGAATGACATCCACTTTCCCGCGGAGGGAGAGAGGGAGAGAGAGAGAGAGAGAGAGA
>PVJH01046025.1:0-12031 GCA_004026705.1 Nesogale talazaci | reverse complement strand
ACACTACAAAACAATAGCACTCAGAATGAATTATATATGTGTGAGGGCTACAAAAAGTTCATGAAAAATTCCATTACCTTCCATTTCCATTTTTTCACAAAAGTTTAAGTTGGTATGTGTGTGTAACCAAAAACAAACAAACAAAAAACAACCCTGGAATTGCACTAGGCAGAGTGGTGCTTACGTAAAATGCATTTTTCCCAGTAGGTGAGCATTGAGCAACTTGCTCTGAGTGCACCCAGTGGCATTGCCTGGGGAGGTTCTGGCTGGTCACAGTGAATCTTTTCAGAAAAGCAATTTAAGAGAACAATGTGCAATTGTTAAATTTTGTTTCCTGCTCAGGAAAATGCCACAGAAGCAGTTGTGATGTTGAACACAGTTTACAAGGGCAGTGCTATGGGTAAAACTCAAGTGTACAAATGAGTGGGTCTCTTTTGCCATAAAAGGTTAAATGTTAATTGATGACAAACCTCTTTCTGGATGTCTCTCAACTTCCCCAACAGACAAAAATGTGAACTTGTAATGCCTTTGGAGTTTGTTCCACCAGTAAGACTGTTAACCAAGATTTCTATATTTAGAGGTTGTGAACAGATTGTGTAACAGTGTGGGACACAAAAGGTCTGATTTGTAGCAGACAGGGAACTGGTTTTGCCACCACGACAAAACACCTGCTTACGCAGCCTTCTCACTGTGCCAGTCTTTGGACAAATAGTATGCCTCTCTTGCCCCTTGCACTGACTCCCCTGACCTCACTCCATGTACCTTTTGTTTGTTTCCATGAGTGAAGAAGGACATGAAAAGGCAGGGCTTGATAACTAGAATAGGTGAAGAAAAAAGTGAAGGAGGTGCCATCAGCCATCCAAACAGATGAGTTTGAAAATATTACCAAGAATGGAATTGCAGATTTGACAAATGTATTAAGTATAATGGAGAGTTCCTTGAAGCTTATAAGGTGGTTTTGTAAAAATATTTAAATACATAGCTTTGAAAAAAAATTCCACTTTGGGGGGGTGGGTACCGCATGCGTGTGTGTGTGTGGGGGGGGGTTTTCAAAAATAGAATGTGATGCAGGTCTTAAAATATAGAAAAGAAAATAACACCAAGAGTACCATTAATTACACTGCTCCACTAAAAGCTGATAAACATCCGTGGTTCACATAAATTATAGGGAGTCTCAGTTTATTTCTCTCAATTTTATTCTGGTTCCTTGTTCTAATATTTTCAAATATTCAGAAAACACCATTTCCTTCACTACATATTGCCTTTTAGCTAGTTGTCATCATTTACATCTGTCACACTAAACACCCACTAAGGACCTTTAGCAAGTCACTTGATCCCCAGCTCTCACTCTCCTTTCTACTTTAATTGTGATAACAATGATCTGGTTATTAAAGACAAAAGAAGTAATGGATAAATGTGTCTGGTATATTGAAAAGCTCTACATAAACAGAATTTTGTCTATAGGACAGAATAGAACTGAGCCATAGGTATCATGTTGGGCTGCTATTCTCAAGGTTTAAAGTTCAAAACCAGCAGCAGCTCCACAGGAAAAAAAAGATGAGGCTTTCTATGCCCATAAAGAGCTACTGTCTCAGACACTCACAGGAGCAAATCTGGAGAGGTGTACAACTATGTACTGAAATGCTAACTGCAAGGTCAGCAGTTCAAAGTCATCAGCTGCTTCTGAAGAAAGTTGAGGTTGCCTACTCCCCTAAGGAACTAAAGTCTCTGAACCCCAAAGGGGCAGTTCTTCCCTCACCTAAAGGGTTCCCCTGAGCCAGAACCAATTTAATGGCAGTGAATTCCAGTGAGAAATCTTGGTGGAGACGTACTACCTCATCTTTCTCCTGAAGACTAGCTGATGGCCTTCCAATTCTCAGTCTAGCAACTTCACCGCTCCACTCACAGGGCTCCCCACATTGGCAAAGTCTTCTTCTTTGAAATGTAATCATTAAATAAGAAAAACAGGGCTGAGCTCCGGTGGCGTAGTGGTTGTGCGCAGGACTGCGGCCCACTCCCGCCCACAGAGGGTAGTGATGCCCCCCCCCAAAAAAAAAAACAAGATTTAAATTTTTGTCAAAAAATAAAAACTTTAACTTACGGCATGCCGTGTTAACATGGCTCTCCTTACAAACAGACTGAGCAATGCCAGCATGTTACGTATATTTCACATTCTGTTGTTGTTGTTTTGTTGTTGTTGTTGGGTGTCATAGAGTCCATTCCAGTCCGTAGAAACCCTATGCACGTCAGAACAAAACACTGCTCAAACTTAAATCATCCTCACAATTGTTACTATGCTTTCGTCCATCGTTTTAGCTACTTTGTCAATCCATCCCATTGAGATCCTTCTTCTTCTCCTCCTCCTCCTCCATTTTAGTGGGAGCTCTTACAGATAGATGTCATAATAATCAACTGTTCAATTAGATCAAGCATGATGGTACAATTGCTACCACCATCATTTTCAAAACATTTTCATCTTCTTGCACTCTTTGATATCAGCTCTCTGCCCCCTCCTTTTTTTTCTGCCCCTCCATTTTATAAAACATGATGTCCTTCCCCAGTGATTGGTCTATCCCAACAATGTGTACGAAGTATGTAAGACAAAGTCTTACCATCCTTGCTTCTAAGGAGCACTCTGGTCATACTTCTTCCAGGACAGATTTGCTTATCTTTTTAGTAGTCCATGGTACCTTGAACATTCTTCACCAGCATCACAGTTCAAATGCATCCATTCTTCTCCAGTCTTCCTTAGTCAATACCCAACTTCGCGTGCGGACAAGACAATTGAAAATACCATGACTTTGGTCAGGTGTGCCTTAGTTCTCAAAGTAAGATTCTTGCTTTCAATGCTCTAAAGAGGTATTGTGCAGCAGACTTACCCATGACCACTGTCTATTGATTTCTTGATTGTTGCTTTCATGAGTATTGATTGTGGAGCCAAATAAAACAAAATCCTTGACAACTTTTATCTTTTCTCCATTTACCCTGATACTAACTCTTGGCATTTTAATGGTTAATAAGTAGTTGTCAAATGTTTGCAACCTCTTGCATTGTATTCCTTAGAAGATCTAAAGACACAGGGGATCCAGTGCTCTGCTGCTAACTGAAAGGTCAGCACTCTGGATCCTACTGGTAAGGTGGGTACAGTAGCCTCACAGTAAGAGAAAGATGAAACTGGGCTGTGTCTTAAAAGGTTTACAGCCCCAAAATCCCTGTGTAGTTCTATTTTGTCCTGTCATGTTGGAATCACTTGATAGAAGAAGATTTAATTGGGGTACCTTAGTTCTTTATGCCTAAAGCTTTAAGAGTCCTGGTAGTGTCATGGTTATAAATTGGGCTGCAAGCCACACAACCAGTAGTTCAAAACTGTCACAGCTCCTAGGGAAAATGACTGGGCTTTTTATTCCCATAAATAGTTAGCAGTTAGAAACCCACACAGGGGTCAATTGGAGTCAGGACTGACTCAGTGGCAGTAAGTTTTGAGTGAAAGGTCTTTTTATCAATATGATGTAGTGCTCGTGAGAAGCAACACTTAAAATCAAAATATCTCTTGCGATAGAAAGCATTGACTTAAATCTAAACCAAGGTATAAATGACCTTTACTAAACAAGATTTTGTTAGGTGAGAAATATCACTAGTCTTGAGCCTACAGTAATCAGTATGCCGTGGAACACCACATCTCTGCCATATTAGTAATCTGTCCAATGTTCATTTTATTTTGCAGATACATATTTGAATTATAAATTCCTCTCAGAGAGTAGTGATTAAGTGATTTTGGAATTCTAGAATTCCAAAAGAAAAAATGTTTAACTAAATAAAGTAGGGAAAATAGACACAACACGTGAAACACAGAGCATATGATATACCGAGAAGGAAAAGATAAGAACCTTAATTGAAAAATAAACAAAATATATGATCGCCCAAATCTCATAACAAGTATAAATAGCTATTCTATGCGTGGAAACCACCACGAGTATGTCATTTTGTCTCACTGCGGTGGTTTGTGTGTTTCTGTGATACAGGAAGCTTTGTCACTGATATTTCAAATGCCAGCAGACTCACCCAAAATGAACAGGTTTCATCAGAGATTCCAGACTAAGAACAGATAAGAAAGAAGGATTCAAGGAAGTTGCCACCGAAAACCTATACTTAACTTCAAAACACAGTCAGATAATCATGAACTATCAAATGGAAAACAGAACAATGCTGATACTGCCAGAGGATGGGCCTCTCAAGTCAGAGGCCAATAGAAGTGTGACTTGAGAAGGTGCTACATTCTGAGAGTGGAGGTGACCATGATGACAGGAATTGGGTAAAGCCTTCTGAACTTTCATTTTTGATGGGGCACGATTCAGGGTAAGGAGAAACAGTTGAAAAAATTTGATAATAATCAGAACTTATAATGTAAAAAGTCTTCAAAGTTCATTGAAAAGCATAGAAATTCAATATCTTGGGCATTAGGGAGTGGAAGTGCACTAGTTTGGCTACTCGGAATCAGAAAATCCTATTATCTCCTATGTTGGAAATAACCTAATCAAGAGGAGTGATGTTGCATTCGTTGCTAAAAAGGACATTGCAAAATCAATCATAAAGTTCATTGCTGCCAGTGATAAGATTATATCTACCCTCTTTCCAGGAAATTCAATCAGTACAACTATTATTCAAATTTATGCACCAACCACAAAATCTAGTGAGGAAGAAATTGAAGAATTCTGCCAATGGCTTCAGTCTGAATTTGAACAAAGATGAAATCAAAGATGCATTGATAACTATAGGAGAATGGAATACAAAAGTTGGATACAAAGTAGAAGGAACCGTAGTTAGAAATATACTCTTGCTAGTAGAAATGAAGCTGGATATCACATAAGAGAAATTTTCATGACCAGAGACTTCTTTATTGAAAATACCTATTTTCAACAACACCTAAACTTCTGCATCTATGGGAGGTGATGATGGAAAAACTCAAGATTAGTAGCTAAAACCAGGACAGGACTGACTGTGGAATATACCGTCAATTGTTCATATGTAAGTAAGTTCAGGGTAAAACTGATTAAAATTAAAACAAGTCCACAAGAGCCAAAATATGACCTTGAGTCCATCCTACTGGCCTTTCAATAGTATCACAAAAACAGATTTGATGCGTTAAACACTAATGACCTAAGGCCCGAAGAGCTATGGGATGATATCAAGATCATCTTTCGTGAAGAAAACAAAAGGTCATTCAAAAGACAGGAAATTAAGAAAAGATCAAAGTGAGTATCAGAAGAGACCATGAAACATCATCTTCGTCATAAAATAGCTAAAGCAAAAGAAATAATGATGTCAAAAGGCTGAATAGAAAATTTCAAAGAGCATCTCAAGAAGACAAAGTCAAATGATACAATGACATGTGCCAGGTGGTGGAGTTAGAAAACCAAAAAGAAAGGACACATTCAGCATATCTGAAACTGGAGGAACTAAAGAAAAAAATCCAGCCTTGAGTTGCAATATTGAAAGACTATATGGGAAAAAATATTGAGAGATGCAGAAAGCATTGAAAGAAAATGAAAAGAATACTCAGAGTCATTGGAGCAAAAGAAAAATCTAGTCAATTGTCCACTGTTGTAATTATATAAACTGCTATCAACTTGAGTCTATTAGGAGTTAAGGAGTTCCCTCTTCCTTAAAGAACTTACTTCAGAAGACATCACTGAAGCGACAGCTCAAGGAGAGGAGCATGTCTGATCAGAGCACACAGGAGGAAATGAAAAGGGAGGAAGAGAGAGTGGAGCACATCCTGACCCACCAAGCCTTGAGAACAATATCCCTGCTCAGAGCAACCAATGTACAGAGAATCCCACTATGAGACACTACATCCCTCACTGACCCATAGCCCCGTGGGGGGCAACACTAGAGACACAGTGTAGGAATTGTGTCTGGTCTGACCCCACCACAACGAGACAAAACACAAGACAACAAGAGAAGCAGATCAAGAAAGTCTGGAGGAAATACCAAAAATTGAGTTTGGGGCCAGGGTATGGCACCCCATCAGATTCACCTGGAAACGACTCATAAAGGTCAACAAACAGACCTCGAACTATTTACAGAGTTGTGTTTTTTTTTTTGTCATTGGATTTTTGTTGTTTTTTCCTGTTCTTTTGCTCTCTCTTGTTTTTTGTGCATACTATTATCTCTGCAGGTCTAGCTAGATAAGATAGCTGGGATAAACAATTGGGAGGAGAAAACAACAAGACCAACAGTTCTGAAGGGGTTATGAGAGGGGGTGGTGGGAGAAAGGAAATGGGTGTTAATAAACCCAGGGACAAGGGAACAACAAATGATCTAAAATTGATGGTGAGGAGGGTGTAGGAGACCTGGTAGAACTTGATCCAGAGCAATGTAACCAGAAAGAGTTACTGAAACCCAAATGAAGGCTGAACATGATAGTGGGGAAAGAATAATTTAAAAGGAAATGGAGGAAAGAACTAGGAGGCTGTGGCAGTCACCTAATCTGGTATCAATTTGAGTATTAAGAGTGTAGGGGTGGAGTCTAGCCTGTCAATCTGGAGATAGTGTGTGGGCATGGCCTCTGAGAATTCTGGGAAATATGTTTAATTCCTTTTTGGAGGCAGAAGACACTATCTCACTCCCTTGGAAATACTTGACTGACAAGGCTGACTTCCTGTGAGATATCCCTGAGATATCCAAAGAGAGCTACCCTAGTTCCCTGAGCCAGACAAGTGAGATGGATGCAACCAGACTTCTGAAGCCAGAGAAGCCAGTTGGAGACCCCTGCCAGTGCTGAGATGTTTGCAATGCCACTGGATTCAAAGGTATCCTACCTATCTGACTTGTGATCATCCTGCATTCAGCATCATTGCATGAGTCTAAAGAAGACTTTATATGTCCAAAAGACTGATATTGGATATATGAGCTAATATCAGACGTATGACCTTAGACTGGACTAGTTTGGGGTGTTTTCTTACTGTACAGTTGCTCTTGTATATAAAACTCTTTTTTATACACAGAAGAGTTTCTATGGATTTGTTTCTCTAGTCTACCCAAACTAACACAGGGGCAAAAGGCATTTATAGAGGTCTAAATACAGGCATGTACATATGTAAATATATTTATATATGATTATGGGGAAATTATGTGTATATATTTATAGTTCTAGTATTAAGGTAGCAGATGGGCATTGGACCTCTACTCAAGTACTCCCTCAATGCAAGAACACTTTGTTTTATTAAACTGGTATTACTTGATGTTCACCTTCCTGACACTGAAGACAAAGCAGGTGCATAAGCAAATGTGGTGAAGAAAGCTGATGGTGCCTGGCTATCAAAAGATACAGCTTCTGGAGTCTTAAAGGCAATGAAGGTAAACAAGTGACCATGTTGCTGAGAAGCAACAAAGCCCACATGGAGGAAACACACCAACCTGTGTGATCAAAGGGTGTTGATGGGATCAGGTTTCAGACCTCAAAGAACAAAAAAATCATATTATTGTGAATTATGTGAAATGTGTAATGGACACCCAAAGCCAACTGTAGGCATCCCCTTACAGAAGGATCACAGGGAGGAGAGAAACCAGTCAGAGTGCAGTATGGCACCAATGAAACATACAACTTTCCTCTAGTTCTTTAATGTCTCCTCCCCCCCCCCCCCCCCCCCACCATCACCAACTATCATGATCCCAACTCTACCTTACAAATCCAGCTAGACCAGAGGATGCATACTGGTACAGATAAGAACTAGAAATACAGGGAATCCAGGACAGATGAACCTCTCAGGAATAATGATGAGAGTAGCGACATGAGGAGGGGAAGGGGAAGGTGGGAGAGAAAGAGGGAACTGATCACAATGATCTATACATAACCCCCTTCCTGCAAGAAACAGTGGTCCTGAAAGAAGAAATTCAAGCTGCATTGCCAAAACAAAGCTCCAGGAATTGATAGGGACGCCAAGTGAAATGTTTCAGCAAGCAGATGAAGCACTGGAAGCATTCACTCATCTATACCAGAAAATCTGGAAGTTGGTTACTTGACCATCTGAATGGAAAAGATCCGACACATTTGTACCCATTCCAGAGAAAAGTGACCCAATGGAATGTCCAAATTATAGAATGATATCTCAGATGTCACATGCAAGTAAAATTTTACTGAAGACCATTCAAGAATGATTGCAACAGTAGATTGACAGGGAGCTGTCAGAAGATGTGGAAAATGGATATTATTGCTGATGTCAGATGGAGCTTGGCTAAAAGCAGAGAATTCTAGAAAGATGTTTACTTTGATTCGTTATGTAAAGGCATTTGACTGTGTGCATCATGTCAGACTATGGAGAGCCTTGAGAAGAATAGGAACGCCAGGACATTTCATTGTGGTTTTGCAGAACTTGTACATGGGTCACAAGGCAGTTGTGCAAGTGAAAAAGGGAATATTGCAGGTTTAAAATCAGGAAAAGTATGCATCAGAGTTGTATCCTCTCACCATACTTATTCAATCTGCATTCTGAGCAAATCATCAGATTAAAAAGACGAAGTATTTGGCATCCAGATTTGGGCTTATTGACCACCTGCAATGTGACATAGCCTTGCTTGCTGAAAGTGAGGAGGACTTGAAGCACTTGTTGCTGAAGATGAAAGATCTCACCCTTCAAAATGGATTGCAATTCAATGTCAATAAGACCAAAATCCTCACAACTAGATCAACAGGTGACATCATGATAACTGGAGAAAGGGTTGGAGTTGTCAAGGTTGCAGCTGATGTACTCAAGTACTAGTTGAAAGGTTCCGCTTGGCTCCACAATCAATGCTAATGCAAGCAGCAGTCAAGAGAGCAAAAGATGCATTGCCTTTGGTAAATGTGCTGTACGAGACTGCTTTCGAGTATTGAAGGGCAAGGATCTGACTTTGAGGACTAAGGTGTCCCCGATAGTCTCAATTGCATTATATGCAGGTGAAAGTAGCCCATTGAATAAGTAACACCAAAGAAAAAGAGATGTACTTAAATGTGGTGCTGGAGAAGAATACTGAAAGTACCATGGATTGCTGAAAGGACAAACAAATCTGGCTTTGGAAAGCATGACCAGCATGCTCCTTGGAGGCAGGGATGGTGAGATTTACTCTTACTTAGTTTGGACATGTCGGGAGAGACAACTCCCTGGAGAAGGACATCATGTTTGATAAAGTAAAGGGGCAGGCAGGAAAGCATAGGTAGGCCCTCGATAACATGGCTTGACACAATGTCGGCAACAATTAACCCAGGCATGAGAACAACTGTGAAAATGGCTCAGGAGTGGGCGGTGTTTTGCTGTGTTGAGCCATAGCACAGCGGTGCTACGGCTCAGAAACACACAGCAACACCATGAGGGAAAATGTAAACATCCTCATATTTAGTATTTGTTTCAAAGAAATACAAATCAAACTGAAATACACTGTCACTAACAAATTAGCAAAGATGATAAAAGTATTCAATATTAGCATGAATAAAGGCCACATGAACTCTGGCCAAAATATGAAAATGGTGTATTTTTGCCACTGGATTCCCAGGGTGGAACCAATGCTGATGGATGCGACGACTAGTTGAAATGTTGGCACTTCAAACCACCCTTTTGGAAAACAGGCTTGGAAATCTCCCCAAAGGCCTTAAAAACCTGAGATAGTTCACATTTATTGCACCAACTTGGCTTTTAAATGATTAAACCTAGGATTAATTGAAGGGTGGAGATAAATGGATTACCCTGAAGTCAACATCACTTCTTGTGTTTTGTGAGATGGAGAAGGACTTAGTGGATTGGTGTCAGGCATATGGACTAATGTTGGACTTGTGGGCTTGGGCAGCACTGGGTTGGGATGTTTTCTTGATGTGCACTTATGCTGTCTATGAAACTCTCTCTTAAAACATGAGTTTCTGTGGATTTGTTTCTCTAAAGTACCTAGACTAACACAATATGGTATTGTGGGAGTGGGGTACTAGAGAAACAAATCATAAGCTGGAGAGTAGATGTTTGACCTCTCTCACATGATAGTTTTTTCTTCTTTGTCTAGCTAGAGGTCAGACAAAGTCGCATTGTTTATTTGATTGTTTTCTAGGGAAATGTGAAAATAGAAAGCTTGTAAGTCTGCTTGCTTTTAGTCATTAAAATTTGGTCTTTAGATGGATTCAGGCTATGCCTGTAAAGAAAACTTTTAAAAGATATGTCCCACCCAGTGTTTTGCAGTACTCAGGAAGCAATGGTCTTTGTCAGAAGCTGGAAAAAATCAGGAACCATAAAGAAAACTCCTCTCTGGGACTGATCGTTAAAGGGACCCAGTGAGTAGGCAGAAATGCTTGCTAGGTTATCACCTGGAGCTCCTTGTTGAATGGAAGTGGAAGAAATGCAACAATAAAGAGATTGGTTGAGTTTGGTCACTGACACCTATGTACTTGATTTACAGGAAAAAAGAAGACCAGTGTGGGTTGACTGGCCTAAAGTTTGTGAACTAGCATGAGGGGGCAAGACTGATTGAGTATTGGTGAGAGCCCCTGGTCTAAAGGCAAGGTAATCAATGGGCACTCTTGGGAGGCTGAGTGAGGCATCCCACATTGAGTTGACCAGAACCCAACCAGATGAAGAGATTTTTGAGTCTGCAAACTCGTGCATAATGTTGCTGACTTTATGGATGGCCTGTTTGGATTTGACTCTGCTTTTGGATACAGACTTGACAAGGTTCCAACTGAAATGAAGATTCTTCATGTCAAAAAATATGTGTCTCCTCAGAGCACTGGTTGATGTAAGTGGGAAGTATATAAATTGGATATCCAAAATTGGGGGATAAAGACATGAAATGGTTGGCTTACAAATTTTCATAGGTGATGGAACATATTCACGGGATGATAGAATTAAGGTGTCGGTGTTACTGAATTGCAATTGTGAATTTAAAGAATTATGTACAGGTGCCAAGTTGGTGTGGCTTGAGATAGTTAACATTTATTGTGTTAACTGGGCCAATAAACGATTAAACCTGGGGTTAATTAAAGAGCAGAGCCAAATGGCTAGATGAGCCTCACCTTTCTAGCTTTCAGGTCTCTTGCTTTCTCACGGTCAGACCAGGGTGCAGCTGCTTTAGCCAGTTCCCTGCTTCTGCTGGCAGGGCTCACTTCCTGCACAACATCCCTGAGGAGAAGCCACATGGACCTACTTTGATGCAGCCCCGGATGCTGGAAGAGCCATGTGGAGACCCCTTCCAATGCTGAGATGCTTACACGTTCACTGATCTCAGCTTTCCTCCTGCTGTTGGCATCATTTCATGTGTTTTGTAAGATGATGGAGGATTTTGTGGATTGGGGTCAGCATATGGGCTAATGTTGGACTTGTAGGCTTGGGCAGCACTGGATTGGGATGTTTTCTTGATGTGCACATACACTTTATAAAAAAAAAAACTATCTCTTAGAATGAGTTTCAAAAAAGTGAGTTTCCATGGATTTGTTTCTCTAAAGTACCCAGACTAACACACAACCCTATATAACAGTTCTACTTTTACACATGAATCAAATCAACTCAAGAGAAACCAATAATCAGTTGAACAATATGTATGAGACATCGTAAAACTACTCATGTCCAACCTGGCAAACCCACCTCTCAGACCCCTAATAAATATTTAACAGGTGAGTAAAGGTTTATGTACAAGAAGGACAACTGGAGGATTATGAGCCATAAATTAAAAACTAAAATTTCTGAATACAGAAGAGCAATAAAATTAATGACTATCCATGAGATGAAACTTTCTGTAGCCCTTGAGCATTATTCACAAAATACTAAGGGGGGGGGATGCTTCAAAACTAACTGCAATGCATATTTCTATTTAGATGCAAAAAATAACCAGGAAAAAATAGTAAAAATGCGGTCCTGTCTGAGTGCTAGAATTACAAGTGGTTTCATTTTCTCTTTTGTACTCTTAGCAAGATTATTTTCAAATTTTCTATAGTCAACATGTACTAATTTTCAATTTTTAAAAAAGTCAGTAAATTCTCCAGGGGGAAAAATCTCTCAGAGAGAGAGAGAGAGAG